>JACEIK010003401.1:0-152202 GCA_018107945.1 Datura stramonium | reverse complement strand
GAACTATTCAGAAAGTGTCAACTAAATAGTTTGAGTTCAGTCTTTTCTTGAGGTGTCAGTGGTGCCTCCCAATTATCAGAATCAGATTCAGAATTCAATTTATTGGTTCATTAGGCAAACATGACATTTTAGATATATAGATCTGACCACCCCCAGGACCCCAGTTCAGTTTACAAATTGTTATTAGACGGTTATGACATTTTCAGATAAGCAGCTCCGACCAGTCTAGAACCCAGTTTCAGGATCTGGTCCGATAAGACCTCAGGGTACTTACAGTTATATGTCCCTGACTAGTCTTGGACGCTAGTTCAAGATATAAGCCTAGTAGTTCAATTTAGGTTTCTTCCAGTGGGAGTAGAACTTAGCACCGAGCGGGTCGGGGTTCCAGCGCACCCAGGTTCCCAGAACTACATTGCCAGCGTAGGTTACAGTATTACTTGTCCTGATTGGCCCAGACTTTTGTGATCATCCAGTTCATGCCTTTATACCATGGCAAGGTATATTGGGTCCTAACGGTGGGGTGTATACATCAGACTCCACATCTAGCTCACGGGGTTATATGTCGGTTATAGACTCTCCCACTAGTCAGTTCAGTCCAGCTCAGAGTAAGCAGTTTAGTTCAGCTCCAGTTCTATCAGTTATCTCAGTTTAGTATAGTATCCCAGACTAAGAACTATTACACTTAGGGCATGTCTTTGACCACCAGACAGGGTCATCTTGACCATTTCAGTATATATATATATATNATATTAGTAGCTCAGATCAGTTTGCTTTTATTCATTACATGTCATTTCAGTTCAGTTCAGACTTCGTACTTTAGTTATGTTTTCTCCTACTTACTCAGTACATTAAAAGTACTGACACATACTTTCATGCTGTATCGTTTCATGATACAGCTTCAGGTGCCCAGATTTAGCAGCGTTAGCAGCCACGTTTTAGATCCTCCTCAGTCACAGTTGAAGTGTGAGTCCTCGCCATTCAAGGGCCTTATTTCATTATCTTACAGTTTTATTTAGACTTAGAGTTAGATGGGGGCTTGTCCCAACAACCAACCAGTTAGAAGGCTTCCAGACATAGAGTAAATTCAGATTTCAGATTATGTAAATTTTATGTTTTCTTTTAGTTTCATTTTCTGAAATGCTTTTATGTTGTTAATTCAAAGCTTCTGATATGCATGTTTTATTTAGGATATCAGTGTATGATAGACCAGGGGTTGACTTGGGGTCACTTGTGGCTTCAAGTATCGTGTTGCGATCTGGGCCTCTGTTTGGGTCGTGACACCTTGCCAACTTGTATATAGGTGTATGCATGTCTTCTTTCCTTTTATATAATATAGACAGCATGGTGGTCTTGTCGGCTTGCATAGGATGATATTATTATTGCAACGGTTGGGTTGGCTGTTTTTTCGCAGGTTTATGTTGCCGCCTTGTCGGCCTAAAGCTATGTTTTAAGCCGAGATATAGCTTATTGTTTTCTTAATTTATATGTTGTTGGGACGCATCAGAGATGTATGTTTCCAGACAGGTCAGCTCCGAGTCCAATATAGCATTAGATGCTAGTTATGCCTCCCAAGGTGGGGCATGACAAAAACTTACATAAACTGCTTGAGTTCTCTTGTCCTTCTCTATTTCTGACCTTAATATCCCTCAAAATTGCATGTATGTAGCACATATAGGTTTTCTAAAATGATTCCGATTCAAAATACTCTTTATTAGATGAGTGCATCGAATTGGGCCCAGATTTGAAATATAGCATCGCTCTCCACTATGCAACAAGCTTAAATAATAGGCTTCCACATTTGGGTGCAGGACATCCATTAAGTGCTCTGTCGCAGGGCTAGGAACTACGGTTGGCACGATGCAGTATTGCACTTTTAGCTCCTTGACCAAATTTCTTATGGACTTGCTTCTTGCACTTGGTTTTGCACCTCGTATGAGCTTCGATTGGCTTAAGTAGTTTCTACTAAAACTTTGAAGCTCTCTTTTTTCACCTTTTTAGCTCAAAACTCTTTATTTTTGTCGTGCACATAAAAAGAAAACAAAGATAAGTATAACAACTATTTTTAGAATTCAAAGTATGTCTAAACAATGAAATGTGAGGCGAAAATATGACTAAATGTATAACATTTCACCCTCACATCAACACCCCACACTTAAGCCCTTGATAATCGTCGAACAACATTTTATGATTTAAGGCTTAAGCCTTGATATAGTCTTTCAAATAATCAACTCAAATAGGTCTACTGAAGCTACATATGCAATCAACATAAAAAAAGCCTTCCTAATAATGCAATCATGTGAAAAGTTTTCAAATGATCCTTCTCAAAATAGCGCAGCCTCAACAACTACCTTAATCTGTTTAAATATATACACTTAATTTCATGCCATGAACTCAGAGAATCACTCAATACACATGTCCGATATCAATAATGTTCCCTCACAGAAATGAATAGTCCATAAACTCAAGTCAATAAGAGAATTATACACTATGGACTTAACAACAATTCACATTCATGCACAAAGTACCATAAGCTTGCTTGCTATGTATATCTCCATTAATTAAGTGTGCTAGACTAAAATCAAATAAGACTTTAATGGGTTGTAATATTGGCTAGGGGTGGGTAGGATAACTTTGTGAAAGTAACTTACACTTCCCTAAGCGCTTTGTAATTTATTCACACATCACCCATTATTTCTTCACTTTAACTTTTCAGCTCCTCTGTTCATCAGTTATATCCACAAATAATTTTCATCATAACAAAAAGCTGCAATCATCTTTTTATTATTCTTTCAAGCATTTTTATTCTTATTTTTATCTCTTTTTTATTTTTCTTGTCACATTCATTTTATGATGGTCTTTTAATCTCAAGCGAGTCTCACTTATCACCATATAGACTTAACCTTCCTTTTCATCTGATTTAACAATTTTAACACATTTTATTACACAATGCTTAAGAAAGCAGGGTGTGAAGATGAGAGATTTAATAAAAATGATCAAGGTAGTAATACACCTATCAAATAACATGCTAAAGGCTCAAAAGAGCTCACTAGAGATAAAAATATCTAACAGGCAATATTTCACAAAACAATTCAAAGAAAGCCTATTATTATTTTTCAGACTAAGCAACACTTTTATTTCACTTTAATAACATGCAAGACAAGTTCTAGATTAAAATGCAAACATGGACTTTATATAAGAATTTTTCACCTCTCATGACACAAAATCAAGAAGGACAGCTTCATGCAAATAACTTAGCTTAGTGACAATATAATGAATTTCAACCAAGCAAGTGCTATTAACATGAGTTAAGAAGGTGAGCCTAGCCATTTTAAAAGACAAAAGATCATTGCTATTTCATCTTGCATATTCGCATACACCTCAAGACTTGTGTTAATTGATTCATTTAGCATCTTAGCTGAGCACCTAGCATTTAAGCTTATTTTTAGATTGGACTCTTCTATGAAACGACCCAAATGGATGAGTCGTGCGGGCACCTACATCGACTTTGACTTGATAGAAGAATCCCTTTTTGATCACACATAATATACTTAGAAATCCCTCATTGCTTTTACAAAGATCAATCAATAAGTAAAAATTATAATTAAAATCTCAACACAACTAAGACTTCCCCCAAGATCTAGTCTAGATAGGTACAAAAGCTCTAATTAGAATAACTTGCCACGGTAAGATGACACATCTTTGCTGCAAGACAATGCGAAAGTTGATGCTATGTACGCCACATCAATCATGAAACTTCTGCCACAACCTATACCCAAAAAGGAATAGCAAGAGTAGTATTAGTACACCCCACGTATTGGTATAAATAATCATCCGATTATAGCTAGTTCCTGCAACAACATAAAATTAATATGCAATCAATAAATCAGTTTTAAACACACAACTTCACAATTAAACCATCAAATCACTTAATCCCAAATTACCTTAATTATTTACCAATACACCCG
Source organism: Datura stramonium (assembly GCA_018107945.1). NCBI lineage: Eukaryota > Viridiplantae > Streptophyta > Magnoliopsida > Solanales > Solanaceae > Datura > Datura stramonium. The sequence continues at coordinate 148,237 of JACEIK010003401.1, read as the reverse complement.
TCTTTTACTACTGAGCTTAGCCACAAATACTGACCTACATTTTGTCTAGGCCACGTTGTAGCACTAACTTGGCCGCTACCATGGTCTCGCTGAAGTGAGAATTCCACCGCTGCAGCGGTATTTCCCAGACAGTAGATTGACTTCGCTGACATCAATAACCTAGATCTCATATTATTAAAAAATATAGCAATCTTCACTTGAGTAAATATTCATATACTCATTTTTAAATCTTATCACAATTATTTATTTTATTCCGACAGTCAAGATCAATCCAACAACAACACATAAGCACATTTGTCGATAATTTTGAATATAATAATTTCACCTTCAATGAGTAGATTCAATAAACTTTAAGGCTTATAATATAAGTAAGACATAAATATGCAACAAATCAAATGCACATTGGAGACACGGTAACTAAACTGTCACTCTTAAATTCATCTCATTGAATGTTTGTACCCATATCGGCATCACACCTGTTGCTGATCTTTTTCATAGTTGTATGTATATCATAACACACCTGTATTGATCTTTGTCGCACAACCTTATGTATAAGATAACATACCTATACTTATATCTATCACATAGAACTAAACAAATCTAAATCATACATTGTACACACATGTCAGAGGGTCTTATATTTTCCCTTCCAGTCATGACTTGCAGGAGACTCTAGAAACCCATGTACTATACCGGCGTGGTTCCCGTTCCCACTCATTTGCTCTTCTGGATGCTCACCTCAAATATGAGCCACTTATATCATAACCTCTTGCCCCAATGCTCACCTCAGGCATGAGCCACTCATCTCCAAGTATCATATATACCTTAATCAATCACACTTACGCTCGTCCAGATGCTCACTAAAACACGAGCCTCTCATCTCTGGGCAAGTATATATTACCCATCCGTTCTCAACATATATCATCACTATCTCAGTCAGTCACCACATAGGATGGATTATCAGTACACTTCGATTACCGCGATTTCACATGCAGTTTTAGAGATAACATTCACAGTTCAATCAATTTAGAAAAAAATTCAAACAACATGAACAATTTATTGATATCTTTAACACAATCATTGTCCTATGATCAATGAATCATATTGCCAATCTACACAAATATACATCATTATATACGTAAACTCCTTATAATCGTAACATGCTATCTTTCTAGTTATTTATCAATTAGCCAAGTCTCGCATCATCTATCACAATAATGAAACACATAAGGTAACCTTCATAATTCATCGGTTCAACCATTCCTACCCTTTCACATAAGGTTCTATCACATAAATAGGTTCTTTCAAATTTTGATCGAACATTGTTCATATTAGACCTTATTTCAAGACCACTACTCGGGCCCATAATTTAACTTTTTTGTTCGCAAGAAAATTTCATTAACGCACAATAATCATTTCAACACAATTCAGATTTAATTAATTGACCATGCTACTATGGTTTCTCATGATTACCCATTCTTTCCTTATCTTGTATTCATTTAAAGATAGTTAATTTATACTACAAGTCTAATGTTTTAGTCCATAACCATTACATTGTAACATTAAAATCCTATAGCTACACTAGGTATTATCACCTCCCCTTTTTCCTTTATCCATACTATTATAATCATTCACCCAGGATTATACCATCAAGATCACGCCACAAAAATTTACAATCGAGAGAAATACAATCACCGGTTATCAAAACATGCTATCAAGTACATTACAACAAGAATATTTTATCAAGAATACACCCCCAATATTAGTTATCAACTAGGTTTCACCTTTCCTCATATTCTCATACTTAGGTTTAATCCTCTAATTCTATAGTTATGTCTCTTTAGATTTTTCCATTGCGGTGTCAAATTTGATGATCTCTCTACCCTCATCAATTGTACATCAATAGTATGCACGTATACAGTTCACTAATTTTAGTCTAACACAAGGTAAGTCATAACCTACCTAGGTGCCAAGCTAGTTCCAAGAAAGTGATGGGATTCCATTTTTTGTTTCTATTTGATGCTTCTTGAAGAATTCTACCAGGGAGGATGGTGAAGGTTTTTCCTTCTCTAGCCACCCTCTTTTTTTCCCTTGCTAAAATAACTAGGATTAGTTTCTAGGTTGTTTTTTTAATGAATAAAACTTGTTACAATAGGATATGGGTTTTAAAAAGTGGGAAAACATAGGTTCTAGTCTGTGTCTCCTACTACAACGATGTGTGATCCACCGCAGGATCCCTCTATGGTAAGAAGTGTCCGCTGTAGCGATTCTATCTCCGTGTCTAAAATTTTTTTTAACTCCGGCCCTTTGTAGTTTTTATGCAATGAATATTTCCATCCTTACCAAAACTATCATCAGTCCTGCATAAAATACAATTCCCGTTGCCAGGGGACTATAATGATCAGATGGGAAATTTCATTAGATACAAATTAAAAATTCGTTCATGCCCCAACGGCCCCATGAAAATAGTCTAGGGGTATGTGGTTGCATCGCGGTTAATTTGGCGCGTTGTCATAGTCTATATGACTCTAAAAGTACTATGGTCTTACCGACCTTGTTCCAGGGTTTCTAGATTGATATACCCACTAGACCCCTATTTTTAAGTCCTTGAGATGTCACGAGATGTATCACACAGCGCACGAATATATTTACCATTCTGTTTCTATTATTCCCCGAAAATCCAAAGATCAGACCCGGAAGTTGAAACAGAGAAAAACTAAAATCTGGCACCAGGCATCAGAACGGGTCATAATGTGACCTGTGTGAGTAGCCTATGAGTCGTGATGTGACTTGTGCTGAGGTCCAGATAATTAATTTTGGAAAATGGGATCCTCACAGACGTGACCACAAGTCGTGGTCAGGCCCCACGACTCGCTAGGTTAGTCGTGGGGAGTGATGAGTGAGAAAAGAGGAAGAGCAAGACAGTGTACCTAGCGGAAGGAACCCCCGAGTCATGGTCAGTCACCATGATTCGTGGGGAGGGTCTTGAGCAGTAGGGTAAAAAATTTAATCAAGGATGACGATCGTGGTCCTTAATGACGAGTCGTTAGGTCCCTCGTTGGGACCAGTTGGCAGTTATTTTCTGCGAATTTAATAAGGGCTTTTCCACAATTCCTAAGTTCCTAAGGCTAAACTACATCGTTTTGAATTATGAATGATGACTTTTAAAGGGATTAAGTTCATTTTAGGCCATATTTGTTCATGCATGCAAGGTAGAAGATGAGTGAGGGTTATCAATCTTAGTGTCCTTCAATTTCACTTCAATTCCTATCGGGCATTTAAAGAAGTGTAAGAATCAGCTATCAACAGGTATGTAGGGTTATGAATGGGTGATTCCTTTCACATCCATTCCCAAATCTCGCGCTAAATCGTGAATTTCCTATGTCAAATCTATGGGGTTTTAACACAATGCATGAATTTCTTAAATTCTCTACATGGGTATGACTTAAATATATTTTTACTATTGAATTATGAAGCATGGGTAGGATTTATATTGTTTTCAAATGAAAAGAATGTTCCAAGTCTTATGAATTAAAAATCCCATTGATGAGAAGTTCTTGAAAGAAGAGATTTGTGATGAACTTATGATTATGACGAGACGTTATGATGAAAAACATGTTTTCAAGCTACCCATGTTTATAATCATGTTTTCAATGTGAATTGAGTATTCTTCAGCATGATAAAGCTTTGGGCAATGCCCACATATTTAAGTATGATTTATGATTTCTCAAATTAATCTTACTACATGGTTTTGAAGCGAAGACTCCCAATTATCTTTCAGCTTGTGGTATGGTCGAGTTGAAGCTTCTCATATGCATGTATTAATACTTGAGATGTATTTGATTATTGAGCTTCATCAATAGATGATGTTGAGCTTCATTTAAAAATGATGTAGAGCATATGCATGTTTTTTTTGGATTAGTGTCTAGCACCGAGTAGGCTAAGGGTCGATCACCCTATGCCTCATAACTATGTGCCAACGTAGGTTTATAGTTATATATTACTTCAGGACCCCCCTTGTGAGCTATCCCCTACCCTATTGGGCCACGAGCTTGATATCAATATCATGGTATCGTCCATAGCCCTGACAAGGATTTGGATGGCTCTACCCACTTGAGTGTGATAGTTGGGACTACATAATATCTATCGTGGTATGTCGGTTAAAGATGAGTCTCCCATTGTTCCTCTTGATTTCAGTTATGCATGTTTATCATTTGTGAGATTTCTATGTCTATATATGTTCTAAAGCAGGTTTGACTCAATGTTAAGTTTTACTCATGACTATCATATTTAAGCTTTGAGTCAATCGATTCAGTTCTGATTTTATGTTATGTTATGATGAGATCATGATTTCAGAAAGAATGCATGCAAGCCCTACTCACCGATGCTTATTGTTTATGATTTACGTTATGCATGTCTTTAAATGATTTTACTTACTTAAGAGGTTTTACTTACCTTTCATACTCGGTACATTCCACGTACTGATCGCATACTCAATGTTGAATCATTTTATGATACAGGACCCAGCTCTCAGGCTCAGCCCCGTTCATAGTCAGTCTTCAAAGTTAATATCTTACGTTGTTGGTGCTTCCTCATCTCCCGAGAACTAGACTTATTCGGATTTCCTTTATCTATTTTCAATTTCAGCTTTGATGAGTTAGTTAGGGTCTTGTCCCACCAACTCTTCAAGGTTAGAGCCTTTTAAGACAAAGGAAGTATTCAACTTCAGATTGTGTATTCTGATGTTACATTTATTTTAGACTTCCGCTTTGATTATCTTGTTGATTCTTTAGTTTCAGTAATTGAGTAAGATGTATGTTCACGACATGGGTTGACTTGGAGTCTCTCGGGGCTCCTTGTCCCGTGTTGCGATCCAGGCCTCCGCTCAGGTCGTGACATACCTGGTATCAGAGCAATAGGTTTGAAGTGTCCTAGGGTGTCTGAAAGCCGCATTAAGTAGATTATTTTTCATGGGTGTGAAGCGTGCCAGACTTATGATGAAGAGGCTACGAGACATTTAGAAAATGTTCCCTTCTTTCATGATATATGTCATGTGAAGAAAAGTCTCCCTATCCTTCTAATTTGTGTTATTCGCGATTGCAGAATCATGGCTCCCTGAAGAGTAAATGTTAGAAGGAATGGGAATGGAGAAGGCCACGAGGATGGCAATGGAAACGGGCACCAGCAGGCCCCGCTAGTTCAGGAGCACCAAGCACCGGAGCCAGTTTCCCATTCTATGTTTCGGGCAGCTATTTAGATGCTCTCTTAGGTCTTGACCACTGAAGTCAATCAGAAGGCGGTTGCACATGTTCTGAAAAGTGGAAATGCAGCGGTGACTCGAGTTAGAGACTTCTTGAGAATGAACCCGCCAGAGTTCCTCGGGTTAAAAGTAAATGACTCACATGAGTTCATAGAGGAAATTGTGAAGATCATCCAAGTCATGGGGGTGAATGGAGTTGAGTGCACAAAGTTGGCCTCGTATTAGTTGAAAGGGTGCGCACACATCTGGTTTCGTCAATGGAAAGATAGTAGGGCCGCCGGAGCAGGTCTTGTCACTTGGGAAGAGTTCCATGTTGCATTCTTAGATCGGTTCTTCCCTCGTTAGATAAGGGAGATGAAGGTAGTTGAGTTCGTAAATTTGAAGCAAGGGAGGATGACAGTGCAGGAGTATTCCCTTGAGTTTACTCACCTATCAAAGTACGCCCCGGAGTTAGTGGCTTATAATAGGGAGCGGGTGAGCAGGTTCATTCATGGAGTAGCGGGCTATTTGGAAAAGGATTATAGGACTTCTATGCTCCACCAGGAAATGGATATCCCTTGGATAGTTCTATACGCCCAACAAATGGAGGCATCGTGTATGAAGGAGAGAGAGGCCAAGAGGGCCAGACTGATAATTATGGATTTTCTCAGCCGAGGTCAAGTTGTGGACACCGACAGCAGACCCACAAGAGATCATCAGCCCCACCATCTTTAGCATTGCGTGTACCATCCAGACCAAGGCACAATCATAGGGGGCTAGCATCAGGTTCTAGGGGTCATAGTAGCAGACCCGCAAATTTTAGTATCCCAGCTTGTCGCAGATGTGGTCGGGAGCATACCAGCTAGTGCTTGGCAGGTTCAGGTGCTTGTTTCAGGTGTGGGAAGCCCGGACACATGCTCAGAGATTGCCCAGCAGTGAGACAGGATCATGATGGGGTCGAGGCCCAGCTTTTAGTTCAGCAACCCCACCTGTATACTCAGCACATAAGGGAGCATCTACTAGAACAGGTGGCAGTCAGCACCAAAACAGATTCTATGCCTTAGCATCCCACCAGGAGAAGGAGGTCTCCCCAGATGTGGTCACTGGTATGTTATGAGTTTTCCATTTTGATGTTTATGCTTTGTTAGATCCTGGGGTTACCTTGTCTTTTGTGACAACTTATGTCGCTAGTAGCTTCAGAGTCAGTCCCGAAGTCTTGTTAGAACCCTTCTCAGTCTCTACTCCAGTAGGTGATTCAGTTATGGCTAGACGGGTGTATAGAGATTGCCCGGTCTCAGTCCTTTAGAAAGTCACCTCATCAGATTTGATAGAGTTAGCCATGATCGATTTCAATGTTATCCTTAGCATGGATTGGGTATTTTCATGTTAAGCCTCAGTTAATTGTAGAACTCGAGCAGTAGAGTTTAGATTTTCGGGTGAACCAGTCTTAGAATGGAAGGGTAGTTCAGCTATGCCTGTAGGTCGTTTCATTTCCTACCTTAAGGCCAGAAAGATGATTTCTAAGGGTTGTGTGTACCATCTAGTTAAGGTTAAGGATGCAACATCCGAGAACCTGACTATCCTGTCAGTTCCATTAGTATGTGAGTATCCAGAGGTCTTTCCTGACGATCCACCGGAAATCCCTCCCGAGCAGGAGATAGATTTTGCTATTGACCTTCTTCCCGACACACAACCTATATCTATTCCTCCGTACAGTATGGCTCTAGACGAGTTAAAGGAGTTGAAGGAGCAGTTGAAGGACCTATTAAATAAGGGTTTCATTAGACTGAGCAAGTCCCCATGGGTTGCACCAGTTCTCTTTTTCCGAAAGAAGGATGGCTTTCCTCGCATGTGTATTGATTATCGGAAATAGAACAAGGTCACCGTCAAGAATAGGTATCCTTTACCCAGGATTGAATATTTATTCGACCATCTTCAGGGTATCAAGTGTTTCTTAAAGATAGATCTCAGATCCGGGTATCATCAGCTTAGAGTCTGGGAGAGCGATATCCCAAAAGATAGCCTTCAGGACGCGGATGGTCATTATGAGTTTGTAGTTATGTCTTTTCAACTAACGAATGCTCCTGCAACTTTTATGGACTTGATGAATAGGGTGTTCAAGCCCTACTTGGATATATTCGTGATTATGTTTATTGATGACATCCTGATATACTCTCGGAGCAAGGACGAGCATACCGCTCATTTGAGAGTGGTGCTACAGACTCTCAAGGATCGCCAATTATATGCCAAATTTAGCAAGTACAACTTTTGGTTGAACTCAGATGCGTTTTTGGGCCGCGTAGTATGTTATACCCTGGGAACCCAAGGATTAGACCTGGGAGTCAAAACGGAGAAAAACTAGAAATTCGCACTAGGTCACAGAACGACCCATGAGGTGTGTCGTAAGGAGTGACCACAAGTCGTGAAGTGACTCGTGGTCAAGAAGGGCATGGATAAGTTTTTGGGTGAGACTACGGGCATGACCACGAGTCGTGGTCAGGTCCCACGACTCATTAGGTCTCCCGTGGACCAGTTGGCAAAATGGGAAAGGGCAGTGAAGCCCACAAATGGTGACCACGAGTCGTGGTCAGCCACCACGATTCGTGGGGTCCCATGGGGAGTTTGGGCAGTGAGCATGATGAATTCAGGCAACGAGTCGTGCCCCTAGCAATGACTCATGAGGTCCCTCATGGGGACTCGCAACCAAGAACTTTCTGTGTTTTAATGAGGGTGTTTTCATAATTCCTAAGTTCTTAAGGCCTAAACAATGTCATTTTAAAGTCTGAATAGGATCTTTTAAGGGGGATTAGTCCATGATAATCCTCATTCATGCATGCAAGAGTATAGAGAGGAGTCTAAGAGGTGATTGAAGGTGTTCTTCCCCAATTTCTCTAAATTCCAAGTTGGGATTTCAAGGGAGATTAAGAATCAAGTGTTTCCAAGTATGTAAGGTCATCAATGGGTGGTTCCTTCCACACCAATGCTCCTACTCTATGATTTTACTTGGAAATTATCAAAAACTCATGGGGTTTTGTAATTGATTTGAATAAAAATATATTATTTAATTATGGGTCTTGTGATTTTGACATCTTATCATAATCTACTGATTTTGATCATCTTTTGGGATTTAAATTGATTATAATATTGTTGATTTTGAATTTCTAAACAATTAATCTTCATTATGCATGCCCCCATGATGAATCGATTTATGATCAATTAATCCATTGGTGTTTTGATAAGCCCATCATGAATTGTGAATTTATTTATGAATTTATTATTTTATATACTATGAACTTATGAATTTTAAGTTACATGCATGATCTACATGTATGGATTCTATAAATCATGAATTATGTTTTTGGCTTACCCATGGGCCTCAAGTCATGGCTAGTTCACGCATGTTCAAGCATGTTTATGATTATCATGATTTAACTAGCTCATGAACTCATGTATGTATTATTATGAGCACTATATATGTTTTGGGAGTAGTATCGAACACCGAGTAGGTTCGGGCCTCACGATTTAGCCCCGAATCTCATAAATTGCGTGCCACCGTAGGTATGTTGGGACCCTTTCATGTTTTTCCCTGGCCCAAATGGCCCTTTTCATTTGTGACCACTCCCTGCATGGTTCTTACCCTTGGCAAGGTACGAACACCCTCCCAACTAGGGTTACAAGTCGGGCTTCATGTGTGCTCATATGGGATATATTAGTTAAGAGAATCTCCTACTGTTCCTTATGATTTATGCATGTTATGATTATGTATGTTGTCTCAAGTCATGTTAAGTGAACCATTTCTATTATGATTATGATTAAGTTATGTTACGAATGTTTTGAAAACCTTGAGCCATATGATATGATATTATGATTTACGATACGAGCATGACGTCCTACTCTTATGATCATTTATGAATTTCGTATATGTTTTAAATGTCCATTTTACTTACCTTGCATACTTAGTACTTTACACATACTGACCATATACTTTCTATGATGTATCATTTCATGATACAAGTCCCAGTTTTAAGGCTCAACCTCACCCATAACTAGTTTCAACCTCACTCTCAGCGCACTTGGTTAGTTCTCATGTTCCAAGGGCTACATATTCACATTTTATGCATTTCTTTCAGTTTCTGGATGTTGGATTAGTTGGGGAGTTGTCCCATCAATCCGTATTTTATGTTTAGAGGCTCATCAGACTACACGTTGTATTCTGCCGTATTGTATAAGTATTGCACTGGTTTCCCCCTTATGTTATGCTATGATTACATTCTTTATGTTAAGTCTTCCGCCAATGTGATTGAATTAGATGTATGCTCATTCCATGGGTCGACTTGGGGTCTCTCGGGGATCCTTGTCCCGTGTCTACGATCTGGGTGTACGTTTGGGTGGTGACAAACTTGGTAGAGCCATAGGCTTATTTGTCCTAGGGAGTTCGTAAGACACGTTAAGTAGAGTCTTTTTCATGGGTGTGAAGCGTGCCACACTTATGACGAAGAGGCTACTAGATGTTTAGGAAATGTTCCCTTCTTTCATGATCTATGTCACGCGATTAACGTCCTTTACTCCTCTAATTCATGTTATTCACATTTTAAGAATCATGCCTCCACGTCGAGTAAATGCCAGGAGAAACGGAAATGGTAATGATCATGAGGGTTCCATGATGGTGAGCATCAGCCAGCTCCATCCGTTCATGAGGAGCAAGTACTAGAGCCAACCGCCCATGCTGAGTTTAGGGAGGCGATTTAGATGCTGGCACATGCCATGCCTTCCCAAGTCCACAATCAGACAGTGGCACATTTCTCTTATAATGGGAATGCAGCGGCAGCTAAGGTAAGATATGTCTTGAGGATGAGCCCTTCAAAATTCACAGGGTCAAAGGTGGACGAGGATCCACACAATTTTATAGAGGAGATCCTAAAAATCACCCAAGTCATGGGGGTGAACAACGGGGAAGGCGTTGATTTGACCTCCTACCAGCTAAAGGGGGTAGAACATATATTGTTTAAGCAATGGATAGATGCTAGGGCAGTGGGTGCAAGCCCGATAGGTTGGGATAAGTTTCACACTACATTCATGGATCAGTTCTTCCCTCGGGAGATGAGGGTGCTCAAGGCGGCCGAGTTTGTTAATCTAAAGCAAGATAGCATGTATGTCCAAGAGTATGCATTGTAGTTCACCCGGTTATCTAAATATTCTCCAGAATTGGTGGCGGATCAGCGGGCTTCGGTTAGCCGCTTTGTGCATGGAGTAGCAGATTACTTGGACAAAGATTGTTGGATCTCCATGCTTCACCGGGACATTGACTTTCCCTGCATTGTATTAGATGCGTAGCAGATGGAGTCAGTCTATAGGAAGCAGAGAGAGGCCAAGAGGGCAAGAAGTGACAACTATGGGGTTTCTCAAGCCAGGTCAGGGGGTGGACGACGTCAGCAGTCCCAGCACAGGTCCATTGCTCTAGCTCCATCATCGGCCAGCACGCCATCCTGGTTCACGGGAGACCAGAAGAGAATGGCTACAGGTTCGATGGATCATGGTAGCATGCAGGTGGACCGCACTTTCCCAACTTGTGCGAGATGCGGTAAAAATCATCCGAGGAGGTACTTAGTCGGTGCAGATGCTAGTTTCGGGTGTGGAAAACCTGTACACACAATCAGAGATTTCCTTGCAGCCAGTTCTACCACTCCAGAAGCACGATCCCCACAATCGGGTTCTTCCACTAGTTCAGCACGTAGTCAGCGTCAAAACATGTTTTATGCCCTAGTGCCTCGCCAGGAGAAGGAGGCTTCGCCAGATGTGGTCACAGGTATGTGCAAGTCTTCCATATTAATGCTTATTCTTTGTTAGATCCAGGGCTACCTTGCCTTTTGTGACCCCTTACATTGCTAGTAGTTTTTGAGGCAGTCTCGAAATTCTATCAGAACCGTTCTCCGTATCTACTCCAGTCGGTGAATAAGTTGTAGCTAGGCGGGTGTACAGAGGTTGCCCCATTACAGTGTTGCATAAGGTTACCTCCGCGGACCTAGTGTAGTTGGACATGACAGACTTTGATATCATCTTGGGTATGGATTGGTTATTTATGCGCTATGCTTCAATTAATTGTAGGACCCGTCCAGTAGAATTTCGGTTTCTGGGTGAGTCAGTTTTGTAATGGAAGGGTAATTCAGCTTTACCAGTCGGTCGGTTTATTTCATATCTAAGGCTTGGAAAATTATCTATAAGGGTTGCATGTACAACCTAGTTAGGGTTAAGGATGTAGAGTCCGAGACCCCGACTATTCAGTCAGTTCCAGTGGTGTGTGAGTATCCAGAGGTGTTCCCTGATGATTTTCCAGGTGTCCCGCCCGAGCCGGAGATGGATTTTGGTATAGACCTTCTTCCTGACATGCAGCCTATATCTATTCCTCCTTACAAGATGGCTCCAATCGAGCTAAAGGAGCTAAAACAACAGTTGAAGGACTTGTTGGATAAGGGTTTCATTAGGCCAAGCAAGTCACCATGGGGTGCTCCGACTCTGTTTGTTCGAAAGAAGGATAGGTCCCTTCGAATGTGTATTGACTATCAATAGCTGAATAAGGCAACTGTCAAGAATAGGTACCCCTTTCCCAAGATCAATGATTTATTTGACCAGCTCCAGGGTGCCAGGTGTTTCTCAAAGATAGATCTAAGGTCCGAGTATCACCATCTCAGAGAACGAGAGAGTGATATCCCAAAGAAAGCCTTCAGAACCCGGTATGGCCATTATGAGTTGGTAGTTATGTCATTTGGACTAACCAATGATCCTGCAGCCTTTATGGATCTGATGAACAAGGTGTTCAAGCCGTATATAGACATGTTAATGATTATGTTCATCGATGATATCCTTATATACTCCCGGAGCGAGGAGGTACATGCTACTCACTTGCGTATAGTGCTTCAAGTCCTCAAGGATTATCAGTTATATGCAAAGTTCAGCAAATGTGAGGTTTGGCTGGACTCGGTGGCATTTGTAGGTCATGTGGTTTCAGGTGAGGGCATTAAGGTAGATTCTCAGAAAATGGAAGCAGTGAAGAATTGGCCCAGACCGGTGAATCCTTTAGAAATTTGGAGTTTCTTGGGCATAGCAGGTTACTACCAGAGATTTGTTGAGAGTTTCTCATCTATTGCAGCACCTTTGACCAAGTTGATTCAGAAGAAGGTAAAGTTCCAATGGTCGGAGCCTTGTGAGGAAAGCTCCCAAGAATTGAAGGCCCAACTCACTTCAACACCAGTGTTGAGTTTACCTGAGGGTACGGATGGCTTTGTTGTATATTGTGATGCTTTGAGAGTCGGACTGGGAAGTGTATTGATGCAGCATGGGAAAGTAATAGCATATTCCTCTCGACAGCTGAAAGTTCATGAAAAGAATCACCCGACCCATGATCTCGAGTTGGCTGCGGTGGTGTTTTCATTGAAGATATCGCGACATTACTTGTATGGGGTCCACGTGGATGTATTCACGGATCACAAGAGCTTGCAATATGTGTTCACGTAGAAGAATCTCAATCTTCGGCAAAGGAGGTGGTTTGAGTTATTGAAGGACTACGATATGAGTGTTCTTTACCACCCGGAAAAGGCTAATGTGGTGGCAGATGCACTTAGTAGGCTCTCTATGGATAGTGTGTCCCATGTGGAGGAGGGAAAGAAGGAGTTGGTGAAGGATGTCCACCGGCTCACAAGATCGGGAGTTAGATTGGTCGACTCGACCGATGGCGGTGTCATTGTGCAGAATGGGTCAGAATCGTCCTTGGTGGTTGATATCAAATCTAAGCAAGATGAAGATACGGTTTTGAGGAAGCTGAAGGAATCAGTGCAGAGTCAAAAGGTGGAGGTTTTCTCCCAAGGAGGCGATGGTGTGCTACGATACCAAGGTTGACTATGTGTTCCAGACGTCGATAATTTGATGGTTCGGATATTGAATAAAGCACAAGGTACTAGATATTCTATCCACCTGGGATCCACGAAGATGTACCAGGACTTACAGGAAATCTACTGGTGGGATGGTATGAATAAGGATATCGCAGAGTTCGTAGAGAAATGTCCTAACTGTCAGCAAGTGAGTTCTAGCATCAAAGATCGAGAGGTGTACTTCAGGATATTAGCATCCCCACTTGGAAGTGGGAGGAGATTAATATGGACTTCGTTATAGGCCTACCTCGTACTCGACGACACTATGATTCCATTTGGGTGGTGGTAGACAGGTTAACTAAGGCTGCCCATTTTCTACCGGTCAAGACCACAGATTCAGCAGATGACTATGCCAAACTATATATTCGGGAGTTGGTTCGACTTCATGAAGTTCCCTTGTCTATTATATCAAATCGAGGTACTCAGTTTACCTCTTAGTTCTGGTAGTCTTTTCATAAGGGACTTGGGACTCAAGTCAAGCTCAGCATGGCCTTTCATCCACAGACGGATGGCCAGGAAGGACGAATAGTCCAGACTCTTGAGGACATGTTGAGGGCATGTTTTATGGATTTTAAAGGTAGTTGGGACGATCATTTGCCCTTAGCCGAGTTTTCTTATAATAATAGTTATCACTCTAGTATCCAAATGGCACCGTTCGAGGCCCTCTATGGGCGGACGTGTAGATCTCCCATCGTATGGTTTGAGGTTGGTGAGGTAGCTATGATAGAGATAGGTTCGGTTCACGAGGCGATGGTGAAGGTCTAGTTTATAAGGGACCAGTTGAAAACCGCTCAAAGTCATCAGAAATCATATGCCGATGTGAGGAGAAGAGACTTGGAGTTTGATGTGGACGACTTGGTATTTCTAAAGGTATCTCTCATGAAGGGAGTCATGCGGTTTGGGAAAAAGGGGAAACTCAGTCCCTGCTATCTTGGACCCTACCGGGTTGTGAGAAGAGTTGGTAAGGTGGCGTATGAGTTTGACTTTCCCTGGAAGTTATCTTCAGTTCATCCTGTGTTTCATGTGTCACTTTTGAAAAACTGCTTGGGTGATCCAGCTGTAGTAGTCCTAGTGGACAGCGTTGGTGCAAAGGATAGCCTCAGCTATGAAGAAATTCCGGTGAAAATCTTAGATTGTAAAGTCCGTAAGCTAAGGAACAAAGAAGTAGCTTCAGTTAAAGTATTGTGGAGAAACCAACATGTTGAAGGAGATACGTGGGAAGCCAAAGCAGATATGATGGCTAAATACCCCCACCTATTCTCTACCGGCTCAATTTCAGTTTGAGGTATCAGTTTTGCCCAAAACCTCTAATCAGTTTTCATGTTCCATTCATGCGTACAAGTTTGTTTTATAATATGGAATATCTATGTGTTATCTGAATTTAGTTCAGTTATGTAGTTCATTTCGGAGGTAGTCAATCCGTTAGTTTTTAGCTAAAATGATCAGTATTTATATATGGTGATTTCTTTTTTCTGAGTTTTCTGCGTATTTCTAACATTCGAGGACAAATGTTCCCAAGGGGGAGATATTGTTATACCCTGGGAACCCAAGGATCAGACTCGGGAGTCAAAACGGTGAAAAATTAGAAATTTGCACCAGGTCACAGAACGACCCATCAAGTTGGTTGTGAGGAGTGACCATGAGTCGACAAGTGACTCATGGTCAAGCAGGGCACGGCTAATTTTTTGGGTGAGACCACAGGCACGACCATGAGTCGTGGTCAGGCCACAGGACTCGTTAGGTCTCCCGTGGCCTAGGTGGACCAGTTGGCAAAATATGAAAGGGCAGTGAAGACCACAGATGGTGACCACCAGTCGTGGTCAGCCACCACGATTTGTGGGGTCCCCTAGGGAGTTTGGACCGTGAGCATGACGGATTCAGGCCACGAGTCATGCCCCCTGGAAACGACTCGTGAGGTCCCTCATGGAGACTGGCAACCAAGAATTTTTTGTGTTTTAATGAGGGTGTTTTAGTAATTCCTAAATTTCTAAGGCCTAAACTATGTCGTTTTAAAGTCTGAATAGGGTCTTTGAAGGGGGATTAGTCCATGTTAAGCCTCATTCATGCATGCAAGAGTATAGAGAGGAGTCTAGGAGGTGATTCAAGGTGTTCTTCCCCAATTTCTCTAAATTCCATCTTGGGCTTTCAAGGGAGATTAAGAATCTAGTGTTTCCAGGTATGTAAGGTCATCCATAGGTGGTTCCTTCCACACCCATGCTCCTACTTTATGATTTTACTTATAAATTATCAAAAACTCATGGGGTTTTATAATTGATTTGTATAAAATTTAATGATTTAATTATGGGTCTTGTGATTTTTAAATCTTATCATAATCTACTAATTTTGATTATCTTTTGGGATTTAAACTGATTATAATATTTTTGATTTTGAATTTCTAAACAATTAAGCTAGATTATGCATGCCCCATGATGAATCGATTTATGATCCATTGATCCATTGGTGTTTTGATAAGTCCAGCATGAATTATGAATTTAATTATGAATATATTATGTTATCAACTATGAACTTATTAATTTCAAGCTACATGCATGATCTACAAGTATGTATGAATTTTATACATCATGAATTATGGTTTTAGCCGACCCACGGGCCTCAAGTCATGGCTTGTTCACGTATATTCAAGCAGGTTTATGATTATCATGATTTAACTAGACCATGAACTCATGTATGTATTATTATGGGCACTATATATGTTTTGGGTGTAGTATCGAACACCGAGTAGGTTCAGGGCTCACGATTAAGCCCCAGATCTCATAAACTACGTGCACCGTAGGTATGTTGGAACCCTTTCATGTTTTTCCCTAGCCCAAATGGCCCTTTTCATGTGTGATCACGCCCTTCATGGTTCCTACCCTTGGTAAGGTACAAACACCCTCCCTACTAGTGTTACAAGTCGGGCTTCATGTGTGCTCATATGGGGTATGTTGGTTATGAGAATCTCCTATTGTTCGTCATGATTTATGCATGTTATTATTATGTATGTTGGCTCAAGTCATGTTAAGTGAACCTCTTGTATTATGATTATGATTAAGTTATGTTACGAATGTCTTGAAAACCTTGAGCCATACGATATGATATTATGATTTACAATACGAGCATGACGTCCTACTCTTATGATCATTACTGAATTTCATAGATAGTTTAAATGTCTGTTTTATTTACCTTGCATACTCAGTACGTTCCACGTACTGACCGCATACTTTCTATGTTGTATCATTTCATGATACATGTCCCAATTCTCAGGCTCAACCTCGCCCGTAGCTAGTTTCAGCCTCGCTCTCAGCGCACTTGGTAAGTCCTCATGTTCCGAGGGCTACATGTTCACATTCTATGCATTTCTTTCAGTTTCTGGATGTTGGATTAGTTGGGGAGTTGTCCCATCAATCCTTCTTTCATGTTTAGAGGCTCATTAGACTACACATTGTTTTTCACCGTATTATATAAGGCTTGCATTGGTTTCCCCCTTTTGTTATGTTATGATTACGTTCTTTTTGTTAAGTCTTCTGCATATGTGATTGAATTAAATATATGATCATGCCATGGATGGACTTGGGGCCTATCGGGGCTCCTTGTCCCGTGACTATGATTCGGGTGTACGTTAGGGTTGTGAGATAGTATCAAGAGAAGACATAAGGGTGGACTCTAAGAAAATAGAAGCGGTGAAGAATTGGCCTAGACCAGTGAATCCTTTAGATATTCGAAGCTTCTTGGGCTTAGCTTGCTACTATCGAAGATTTGTGGAAGGTTTCTCATCGATTATAGGACCTTTGACCAAATTGACCTAGAAGAAAGTGAAATTACAATGGTCAGAGGCTTGTGAGAAGAGCTTCCAAGAGTTGAAGACTCGACTTACCTCAGCACCGGTGTTAACTCTACCAGAGGGTACCGATGGATTCGTGGTGTATTGTGATGCTTCAAGAATCGGACTTGGGTGTTTATTAATGCAGCACGTGAATCTTATAGCATATTATTCTAGAAAGCTAAAGGTTCACGAGAAGAATTATCCGACCCATGATCTTGAATTAGCCGCGGTGGTTCACCTTGTTGATTTGGAGACATTATTTGTACGGGGTTCATGTGGATGTGTTCACGGATCATAAGAGTTTACAATATGTGTTCACCTAGAAGGATTTCAATCTTTGGCAAATGAGGTGGTTGGAGCTACTTAAGGACTATGATGTGAGTGTCCTTTACCATCCAGGTAAGGCCATTGTAGTAGCAGAAACACTTAATAGACTCTCTATAGAAAGTGTGTCCTATGTGGATGAGGGGAAGAAGGAACTAGTGAAGGATGTGCATCGACTCACAAGGTTTGGAGTTAGGTTCGTTGACTCAACCGATGGTGGTATTATCATTCAGAATGGATCAGAATCATCATTGGTGACTGATGTAAAGGCTAGGCAAGATGAAGACTAAATTTTGATAAGGTTAAAGGAATCTGTTCAGAATCAAAAGGTTGAGGTCTTCTCCAAAGGGGTAGATGGTGTGTTTAGATACCAGGGTCACTTATGTGTTTCAGATGTGGGTGATTTGAGGAGTGGGATGTTGCACGAGGCTCATTGATCCATGTATTCAATCCATCCAGGTGCCACCAAGATGTACCGTGACTTACAGGAGATCTATTGGAGGAATGAAACAAAGAAGGACATAGCAGAACTCATAGCTAAGTGTCCAAACTTTCAGCAAGTATAGGTTGAGCATCATAGACTGGGAGGTGTGCTTCAGGACATCAGTATTCCTACTTGGAAGTGGGAAGAAATCAATATGGACTTCATCACAGGGCTTCCTAGTACGCGTCGACAATATGACTCTATTTGGGTTGTGGTAGACAGGTTGACCAAGGCCGCTCATTTTCTATCATTCAAAACCATGGATTCGGCGGAGGACTATGCCAAACTATATATCCGGGAGCTAGTTCGATTGCATGGAGTGTCCTTGTCCATCTTATCAGATAGAGGTATCCAATTTACGTCTCAGTTTTGGAGATCGATTCAAAAAGGACTTGGTACTCGTGTTAAGCTCAGCACAGCATTTCACCCGCAAATGTATGGTCAAGCGGAGCAGATTATTCAGACTCTCGAGGACATGTTGAGAGCATGTGTGATTAACTTCAAGGGTAGTTGGGATGATCATCCGCCTCTCATCAAGTTCACATACAATAACAACTATCATTTCAATATTCAGATGGCACCGTTCGAGGCTCTCTATGGGCGGATATGTATACCACATATTGGTTGGTTTGAGGTTGAAGAAGCGGCGATGGTAGGATCAGATTCGATTCATGAGGCGATGGAGAAAGATCAGTTGACAAGGGATAGGTTGAAAACTGCTCAGAGTCGCCAAAAGTCCTATGCGGATGTGAGGAGAAGGGAATTAGAATTTGAAGTTGATAATTGGGTATTTCTTACGGCGTCTCCCATGAAGGGAGTGATGAGGTTCGGAAAGTAGGGGAGGCTTAGTCCCCTCTATGTCGGCCCGTACCGAATTGTGAGACGTGTTTGCAAGGTAGCATATGAATTGGAGTTACGCTCAGAATTAGCTTCAGTGCATCCTGTATTCCATGTATCACTTTTTAAGAAGTGTTTCGGTGATCAAGGTCTAGTTGTCCTGGTGGACAGTGTTGGTGTGAAAGATAGTCTTAGTTATGAGGAGGTTCGGTAGAAATATTTGATCATCATGTTCGAAGGCTAAATAAAAAGGAAGTAGCTTCAGTTAAATTATTATGGAGGAATCAACATGTTTAGGGAGCTACATGGAAAGCCGAAGCGGATATGATGGTTAAATACCCATATTTATTCTCTATCTGCTCAATTCCAGCTTGAGGTATCAGTTTTTACCTAACACTCTATTTGGTTTTCATGTTTAGTTCATGTGCCCAAGTTTCTTTTATGTATATGGATGTATGTATGATTTGTGAATTCAATTCAGCTATATAGTTTGAATCGGAGATAGTCATCCCATCGGTTTTCAGCTTAAATGATCTGTATTTGAATATGATAATTGCATTTCTCTGTTTTTATATATGTTTTCCAACATTCGAGGATGAATGCTTCCAAGGGGGAGATATTGCTATACCCTGGAAGCCCAAAGATGAGACCCGGGAGTTGAAACGGAGAAAACTAAAATCTGGCACCAGGCATCAGGACGGGTCATGATGTGACCTGTGGGAGCAGCCCACGAGTCGTGATGTGACTTGTGGTGAGGTCCAGATAATGATTTTTGAAATTGGGAAATAGGATCCCCATGAACATGATCATGTGTCGTGGTCAGGCCCCACGACTCGTTAGGTAAATCGTAGGAAGAGATGAGTGAGAAAAGAGGAAGAGCAAGGCAGTGTACCTAACAGAAGGACCCCACGAGTCCTACTCAGTCACCACGATTCGTGGGGAGGGTCATGAGCTGCAGGGTAAAAAATTTAACCAAGAATGAGGTAGTTTATACGATGAGTGGTGACCACGAGTCGTGGTCACCAGTAACAGATCATGATGTCACCCGTGACGAGCTCATAAGACTTGAAAAGCAGTGTACTTGTTGGACGACTACATGAGTTGTGCCACTTGATGACGAGTCGTTAGGTCCCTCGTTGGGACCAGCTGGCAGTTATTCTCTGCGAATTTAGTAAGGACTTTTCAATAATTCCTTAGTTCCTAAGTCCTAAACTACATCGTTTTGAGTTATGAATGATCACTTTTAAAGGGGTTAAGTTAATTTTAGGCCATATTCATTCATGCATTCAAGGTAGAAGGTGAGAGAGGGTGATCAAGCTTAGTGTCCTTCAATTTGTATTCAATTCCTATCGGGCATTTAAAGAAGTGTAAGAATCAGCTATCAACAGGTATGTAGGGTTCTTAATGGGTGATTCCTTTCACATCCATGCCGAAATCTCTCGCTAAATCATGAATTTCCTATGTCAAATCTATGGGGATTTTAACCCAATGCATGAATTTCTTAAATTCTTTACATGGGTATGAATTAAATATGTTTTTACTATTGAATTATGAAGCTTGGGTAGGTTTTATATTGTTTTCAAATTAAAAGCATGTTCCAAGTTTATGAATTAAAAAGCCCATTGATAAGAAGTTCTTGAAAGAAGATATATGTGATGAACGTATGATTATGAAGAGATGTTATGATGAAAAACATGTTTTCAAGCTACCCATATTTATAATCATGTTTTCATTGTGAATTGAGTATTCTCAAGAATGATAACGCTTTGGGCAATGCCCACATGTTTAAGTATGATTTATGATTTCTCGAATTAAGCTTACCACATGGTTTTGGAGCGAAGACTCCCAATTATCTTTCATCTTGTGGTATGGTTGAGTTAAAGCTTCTCATGTGCATGAATTCATATTTGAGATATATTTGATTATTGAGTTTCGTCAATAGACGATGTTGAGCTTCATTGAAAAATGATTTAGATCATATGCATGTGTTTTTTGGGAGTAATGTCTAGCATCGAGTAGGCTAAGGGTTGATCACCCTATCCCTTATAACTATGCGCCAATGTAGGTTTATACTTATATATTACTTCGGGACCTCCCTTGTGAGCTATCCCCTGCCCTGTTGGGCCACAAGCTTAATATTGATATCATGGTATTGTCCCTAGCCCTGGAAAGGCTTTGGACGGCCTACCCACTTGAGTGTGATAGTTGGGACCACGTAAGCTCTATCGTCGTATGTCGGTTAAAAGACGATTCTCCCATTGTTCCTAATGATTTCAGTTATGCATGTTTATCATTTATGAGATTTCTATGTCTATACATATTCTGAAGCAGTTTTGACTCAATGTTCAGTTTTATTCATGACTATCAGATTTCAGCTTTGAGTCAATCGATTAAGTTATGATGTTATGTTATGTTATGATGAGATCATGATTTTAGAAAGAATGTATGCAAGTCCTACTCTCAGATTCTTATTGTTTATGATTTACATTATGCATGTCTTTAAATGATTTTACTTACTTAAGCGGTTTTACTTACCTTGCATACTTGGTACTTTCCACGTACTAACCGCATACTCTATGTTGTATATACAGGACCCGACTCTTAGGCTCAACCCCGTTCATAGTCAGCCTTCAGAGTTAGCATCCTAAGTTGTTGGTGAGTCCTCATCTCCCGAGGACTAGCTTATTAGGATTTCCTTTATGTACTTTCAATTTCATCTTTAGTGAGTTAGTTGGGGTCTTTTCCCACCAACTCTTCATGTTTAGAGGATTTTCATACAAAGGATGTATTCAACTTTAGATTGCGTATTCTGATGTTATGTTTAATTTAGACTTCCATTTTGATTATCTTGTTGATTCTTCAGTTTCAGTAATTGAGTTAGATGTATGTTCACGCAATGGGTTGACTTGGAGTCTCTTGGGGCTCCTTGTCCTGTGTTGCTATCCGGGCCTCCACTCCAGTCGTGACTATTTCCCCCTTATATTATAGCCGGAAGAAGTTTTCGCGCACTTTACTCTTGCTCGCTAGTTTTGAATCGGTTCGACCCATCTAGTCCTAGTTTCCTCGAATTTATTCCTTGCGACTCACACGCTTCATTCGAGGCTCACATTCATCACCAATTTCCTATGGGACCCCTACAGCATCACCGATTCTTATAGAACCTTTCTTAATCGGAATTTGGAATGTGGTTGACCTACAAGGTAATTTGAAACATCATTGTTTTTAGGCTTATCCACTGCAGTGAGGCATTATCCGCCGCAGTAGAAATTGGTTCACTGCAGCTGAACAACAATCATATTAAAGGACAGGAAATCAATCTTCGCGTCCATTCTAACTTTTTCACTCCAAATTTAGGCAAATTCTCTATATTCTTCTTGCAATCCTGCTCAATTTCTCGAGTATTACGTTGTTTTGGAGTAGTTATTAGGGGAATGATGGTAGGTTTCTTTTTTAACTATTAGGCTAGATTCTCAAATTATGCTTCTAGTATTAATGATCTTAAGTCCTTTGAATTCTTCTCTATGCACTATAGACTACTTTCATGGGGGTTTTAGGCTAGAAATAGGGGGATTTGGGTAGTGTGGTGTTTTATACTTGTTTAAGACCCTACGGCTCGAACGAGGAGAATATTGGGTTGAGAATTGGTTGTGGGGCTTCGGTTTTACCCCCTCTTGCCCGATCTAAATCAAATTTGGAGGAAAATGGAGTTTGAAAATCCAACCTCCATTGTTGGGTTCGGAGGTCTATTAAGGAAGATGATGTCCATTGCGATAGTCCTTTAACGCTGCACGGACCCGTCATGGAAATCCTCATCAACTGTGGCAGGCTCACTATAGTGGACCCCTTCCCACTACAGCAATCATCCCTTAAGAATAATACTACTCTTCTCCTGCTTTCCTTTCCTTAGATATTCTCTTAATATTTGTTCTTTGAACATGATCCTACAACTTCTGATAGAGGCAGTAGCCACACCTCCGACTACATAAGGTTAGTAACCAACTGGTGTCAATTCAGGCACAATGGGTACGCGACCAAGGGCCTACTGTACGAGAGGGGTTTCATTTGAAGTACATGGTAGAGAATGCACCCAAGTTTTTCTCTTGGCTCCAGGCAATGGGATGGGGTCCTTTGGTCAAGGAACCCTGCAAAGGAAAATGAAAATGGGTGAGAGAGCTCTATGCCAACCTCTCCACTGTGAACTGGAATCGTCCATACCCGGTGGCCTATGTTCGAGTGATGCAGATCAGCCTCCGTATTGCCTCGATTTATGAGGCATTGCGTATGCCCAATCCTCTTGAGGCCGAACTAAAGGCCAAGGACATTGATAATAATGAGCAATAACTCATGGTACTTTGGTAGTGGAGGAATATAGGGCCTCGTCCCACTAGGGCATCACCCGTACTGGCATTAGGGGTACCCACTTCATTGTTGAGGCCCGTAGATAGCTAAATAGTGTCTCTAAAGATCCGCCCGTCCACTAATGTCATCGGTGTGACCTATCTCCGAGCTTTGGTTGAGGCCTATATCTTAAGCGGGGTATCGATAAATGTGGGGGTACAGATAGCGTAGAAGTGGAGGTATTTCTCTGCCTAGAGTGTCACTGGCCTGCCTTTTCCCTCTCTCATTAACCTACTTTGTAAGCGGGCCAAGGTGCACCAAGAAGCCAGGGACATCATGGTGGCATGTGACATGCCCTTTGATCCTTTGAGGGTGAAGGGTGCACCAGAGAGGGACAAGAAGAAGAGGAGGGCATCTTCTGACGATGACGGCAGTAGGGCTAGCCCATCCAGACTTGTGGCTCCATTCGAGCGGATCGAGATAGAGATGGTGAAGTTTTTTCCTTCTCCAGCCACCCTCTTCTTTTCCCTTGCTAAAATAAATAAGATTTGTTTCCAAGGCATTATTAATGAATAAATCTTGTTACAATAGGATATGGATTTTAAAAAGTGGGAATACATAGAGTTCTGATTCATGTCTCCCGCTGCAGAGATGCGTGATCCATTGCAGCGGTCCCACTATGGCGGAAAGTGTCTACTGTAACGATCCTGTCACCAGGTTCACGAAAATTATTAACTCCACCCCTTTTTAGTTTTTATGTAATGAATATTTCGATCCTTACCAAAACTATCATCAGTCCTACATAAAATTTTAAATTCCCATGTCAATGTTGTCAGGGTGTTATAGCGATCGGAGGGGTTGTTAAATTCTAACTAACCATTAACTTATAATTTTTGAAGACGTTCGTCATCCTTCTATCGTCAAAAAATCTTTAACTATGACTAGAATTTATTTTTAAAAATTAAATGTATATCCTATTCGAATTTCCCCCTCCCCCCGAAAAAGAACTGCAATTTAAAAAAATCAGGGGGTTGGGTGAGCTACACTACAAAAAAATAAAAATAAAGAAAAACAGCTACACCAAACAAAATTGAAAATTACACTAGCATGATCTCTCCAGACCAAGAATTCAAAAGAAAGTACTATTGTAATAATAAAATAACAATCACCACCCACACTTAGTTTATGGCAATATCCTCAATGCAGAATTAAACAAAATGAAACATAAGGGGTAAAGAACTTCTCTGGAGGCTCTAGGCCTAATCATCTCCCTCAGTGTTCACGTCCTCCTTCGGTGTCAATGGAGGCTCATCATCTATCCCCAGAAAGGCATGAGAGAATATTTTTGTACGAAAGGACAAATTTGGCTGCCAAACATACTATCACTTCACAGGACGCATGGTAGGGTCTATTTATGTCCTACAAAATTACATTGTCACATCGCTAGCTGCGCAGTGGGCTGCATCATGGTAGTATAATTTCTGCATTGGTTCTTTTTTTTGTCCATTGAACATCGTGCAGGTGTTTTACCTTCAAACTTTTCTTATTTTAGGCCCCATACACCTATAAAAAAATCCCTAAATTGCCTGTTAGCCTAAAAATATTTTTAAATGGTAAAGTATACATACAAATTTTGATTTGCCTCTCGATCAGTTGCTGATTTAACATCGCTCCACAACATAATCCTTCTCAATCATATTTAAGATGATGAAGGTCTTTTCACATTCAATATTAATATGTCGGGAGTTTATGACACATCATTACTTCATTTCATAGAGTTTAGCATGTCTTTAAGCACTTATTTAAGTCAAAACTTACCTCATTATGTTATGTTTTAGGAACTCAATTGAAATAAAGAACGGAGGAGTTAAAGTCATAAATCATCCTAAAATACAAAGAAAAGGACGGACTGTCTCTCAAAAGGACGATTTGCACCTTTAAATGTCCAATAGGTCCTACTTGATCCAAACACCACTTCCAAGTGGTTAACAACTGATGAGGTGAAGGATGGATCGTGTTTCCATAAGACGACTCATCAATCAAAATATGAATGGCTCGACCTAAAAGTGCCAGAATCAAATGATGAACAAAAACACAGATCATATTTCTAGAAGACGGTCCAACAATCAATAGACAAACAATAGCCAAGCAAAAGCCAGTTTTAATCGATGAAGCAAAGGATCCTTCGTCCTTCCATAGGACAGTCTGTTCCTGCACACCTGGGACCCTCTAATTTTAAATGAATTAGTGGTTTTTGAATCATAGTATAAATAGTGTTTTTTATAGGAAGACTAGAGTAGATAGTTTAGAATAGCTCATAGTTCATTATAGATAGCATAGGGAGTAGATCCATCTTGTAATTTGAAGATTGAAATTTATTAATTCAAGTTTTCTTCTCCTAATTACAATTTCATTGGTAAAAATATTCAATTACTTGCTTTCTTCCTCTCTTCTTACTATGGGTAGCTAAACCTAGATCTAGAGTTGTGAACCCTAATGATCTCAATTAGGTAAAATTGATTGTGGGCTTAAGAACATTTGATTGATTTATGGTTTGTAAAGTGTGATTGATGATGAAAGTCATTCAATCCTACCCAATTACCTTTATTATGCCTGAAATGGCCAATTTAGGTTGGGTTAGCATCAATTAACCCTTGTTCAACATATTCACATAGACATAGGATGAAATCCCATTAGCAAAATGCAATCGGGTTGAAGGGAGTACTCTTCATTTCATAAAATTGAGGTAGATTGACACCATTGGTTGCTGTGATTGCTTACATGTTCATCAATATCCCATTCCTAATTTACCCATAGGGGAATCGATCTAAAATTAAAATCACTTCCCTAGTACTTCTCATCGTTTGATTACAGTCTCAAGTATTATACATTTATTAGTTATAGTTGTATTTCTCCTAACCCTAATTTGAATGGCCTCTAAACTCTAAAATTTGAATTAAAAAGTGCTAGACAGTTTGGGTCTATCAAAGTTCCTGTGGATTCACTCTAACACTTAGTTGGGTATTATATTTACATTGACATTTACACTTTCTACTTAGAGTGGATTTCTATGATGATCAAATATCACCTCCATAGTAATGCTTGACCTGTTGCCCATTCATTAGGAACGTTCTACTCAAGTCCTTAGCTCTTAGCTCCACTGCTCCATGTGTGGTCACATGAATCACCTCAAATGGCCCGGTCCACTTGGACTTCAGCTTTCTACTGAACAACTTAAATCTTGAGTTGTAAAGCAACATTTATTTCCCTACCTCAAAAACACAATGTCGAATATTCTTATCGTGCCATCTTTTTGTTTGCTCCCTGTAGAGCTTTAGATTTTCACAGGCCCTCAGAGACTTTATGCACAAGATTTCAGGAGCTAATTAAATAGCCATTATCTATAAATACATACTAGTTTGAATGGATTCAAAATTATCAGGGGAATTGCTTCTAAATAAATCAACAAATAAATCAGTCAAACTAAAGCCCCTTCCTAATTCTAATAATAATACCTCAA
The DNA here is from genome assembly GCA_018107945.1 of Datura stramonium. Lineage (NCBI taxonomy): Eukaryota > Viridiplantae > Streptophyta > Magnoliopsida > Solanales > Solanaceae > Datura > Datura stramonium. Next base: position 121,747 of record JACEIK010003401.1, on the reverse strand, counting down.
AAAGAAGGTAGATGAATTACTTATCCCAGACTATCTCGACCTTATGAAATTATTCTAACTCATGTAGCTATAATAGTCTCCTTTATATGGCTGCTTCCATGTCCATATTCAGCTTTTTGATAGCCTATTAGGCCCTATATGTGAGCTCAATCGACAAGTGACACGCCTTACCAAACACTAATAGGTATGGGGATGTCCAGGTGGGTGTTTTAAAGGCAGTTCTGTATGCCTAAAGGGCATCATCAAGATTATCTATCTAGTCTTTCCAATCAATGCTAACTGTCCTCTCCAATATCCTCTTGATTTTCCTATTTGAGACCTCCACCTGCCCACAGGTCTGCGGGTGGTATGCAGTGGCCACCTTATGTCTTAACATTATACTTGATTAGTAGCTTTAAACAATCTGTTGTAGAAGTGAGTAACCTCATCACTTATTATAGCTCTTAGAATACCAAAATGAGTGAAATTATGCTTCTTCAGAAATTTGGCAACCACACTAGCATCATTAGTGGAAAGTGGAATAGCCTCCACCCACTTGGACACATAGTCCACAGCCACCAAAACATGCCTATTCGCTTCCGAGGGAATGAAGGGCCTATAAAATCAATTCTCTAATAATCAAAATAACTCGATCTTCATGATACCATTCAGAGGCATCTCTTCACGCCTCAAAATTATTCCAACTCTCTAGGAACTGTCACACTCTCTCACAAATGAGTGTGTATCTTTTGATAATGTGGGCCGATAAAAACCTGAGTGCAGAATTTTTGCTATTGTTTTGTCACCACTGTGATGACCCCCATATGGTGATGAATGGAAACTCTTAATGATTTCCTGCACTTCTTCGATTGGAACACATCTTCTCATCAGCTGATCTAAGCCTAACTTAAACAAATACAGTTCAACCCAAATATAGAATTCGGTATCATGCGTTAGCTTCCTTTATGCCTCATGAGTGGCATTAGGTGAGTAGATGTCATTGACTAGAAAATCAATGATATCTGCATTCCATGGTAACTCTAGGATATTCAGGGCTAATGCTCATTAGTGAATGTTTCTCTAATTTTAACCATGTTTTCCATATCATTCCTACCTTCCAATCTGGATAAATTATCCACAACTTGATTTTTTGTACCCTTTCTATCTCTATCCTCAATGTCAAACTCATAAAGTAGAACGATCCATTGAATGAGCCTTGATTTTGCATTCTTCTTTGCAAACAGATATCGCACAGTTGTGTGTTCTATATAGACAATTACCTTAATGCCCACTAGATATGCCCAAAATTTGTCAAAGGCATAAACAACCGCCAACAACTTCTTCTCTGTGACTGTGTAGTTTCTATGGCCTGAATCTAGTGTCTTGCTGGAATAATATATCGGGTGGAACCTCTTATCTCTTTTCTTCACAAGAATTGCTTCTACAACAAAGTCTCTAGCGCCACATCAAAATAAATCATGTGGACTAGTTTGGTGCTATAATGATAGGAGAAGTCACTAGCCTCTTTTTTAACTCCTCAGAGGTTGTTAAACAAGCCACATCAAAATCAAACTTAGTGTCCTTCTGAAGTAGTTTGAAAATAGGATTTGCAACTATAGAAAAGTCCTTGATGAACTTGCAGTAAAAATCTACATGACGCAGGAAACTGTGCACTCCTTCGATGGACAATGTGGGGGAATTTCTCTGTGCCTTTACCTTCACTTTATCAGCTTTGTTTCCTTCTTGATATGCCCAAGCCAATTCCTTAGCTTACCATAAAATGACACTTCTCCTAGTTTAAAATTAGGTTAGTTTCCACATATCTAGTTAACACTCCATCAAGTTGCCTGAGGTATTCACCAAAGGAATCACCAAAATAAAAAAGCCATCAATGAACACTTTCACATACTTTTTCATTATGTCAGTGAAAATGGCCACCATACACCTTCAGAAGGTTCCTAGAGCATTGCATAAGCCAAATGGCATCCTTAAAAATGCAAAGGTGCCATATGGGCAAGTAAAAGTAGTCTTCTTATGATCTTCAGGTGCTACCATAATCTGTTTGTACTTGGAGTATCAATTCAAAAAGCAATAATGATCATGTCCTGCTAGATGATCTAACATCTTATCCATGAATGGCAACAAATAATGGTGTTTTCTAGTAGCATTGTTCAATTTTTTGTAATCAATGCATATTCTCCACCTAGTAATTGTCCTTTGGGCACCAGTTAATTTTTATCATTTTGAACTACTGTCATGCTACCTTTCTTTAGTACACATTAAAAAGCTTTTCGAAATAGGATAGATTATACTAGCATCTGATAACGTCCAAAATACAATCTTCTTTTACGAAAGAGCGTAAACGGTTGCTGCTCAAACAAAATATTCCTGATGAGTGGCCGGGGTCGTATCCCACAGAGAATTGAGTCGAAAATTTAAAAGTTATAAACTAAATAAAACTAGAATGCATAATTGTTCAACATTTAATAAGTAAAATTGGGGGAAATAGAAAGGAAAAATTAACCAACTAATTCTAAACTAAAATTAATTGGGGGGAATTCTACTTGAAGTAATCACAAGTGAGAGGCTAGGGACATTCTATGGGTGAGATCACAATTAAATAGGGAATTTCTTTAATGCCTTAGACTCAAGTGTAAATAATCTCGGAAAGTAGGTAGCCTCAGCTTGTCAGCCTATTTACTACCCCTAGCTAGAGTTTTCTCAAAATCTAGCTGCCATTTGGCTCAACCCCAATTGATTTGGATTAGCAATTTCACTATTCCTATCTATTAGTTGCCAATTAGGAAGAAGGAGGTAATTTCATCTATTTCTAGCTTAATTTTACAATCTCCTATCCATACCCACTACTAGATTCCCTTCCAATACTTAATCATTCTCTCCGAGGAAACAATCAAGCAAGGATAGATAGACCTATATCATCATCAATGAATCTCCATTAATAGATTGAAGAGAGTCTAATAGATTTACACAGAGAGTCTAATAGATTTACACTTAATTGAGCAATATGAAGATGATCTAGCAATACCCATCTATAATTCAATAAGAACTACAAGAGCAATTTATCAAAATCCCTATCAAATTAATAAACCCACCGTGAATATACTTCTAACTAGCAAATTAGTAAAGTATATCTAAAGATACAGAGAAGATACCAAGAGATTCCTCACATTCATTGCATTAGCTTCAAAAATCTACTTGCAAGCTCTTACAACAATGGTGGAATTCCCTCAAAAATGGGTTAAAGAAAATAAGAAGAAGAGTACTACCTAACTTACAAAACTATGGAGAAAAGAATCTCCTAAAATTCTAAGTGAAGAAGATAAAAATTAGATGAATAAATTGTTGGTTGAATGGTTTTCCCTTAGTTGGTGTACAATGGAGGTTATATCTGTACTTTCTTGTGTACAACTTTCCCCAAATGTCCTTGAGCTTATAGATGCTTTTTGGACCTTTTTGGACCCTTTTTACCCTTCGTTAGATGTGTCTTTCCGGCGAGGAAACGGTATTTCACCGGCTGTACTATGGAGTACCAAAATTTATCCAAGCTTGAAAATCATACCTTGCGTAGGGAACCGGCGCCTCGCGGGCTTTTAGCCGGTCAATTTCGTGAAGGGCCGGTTGTTTAGCCATTCTGGGTGGTGTGGAAGCCACGTTTCGCCCTTCCAACCAAGTGTTTATCCGATTCAAATCACATCCTTGCACCTCTTTTTGAGCTCAAATCTTCCCTTATCTTTTATTCTTCTCCCTCATATGATAACTCGTCAAATTTTTCTCAAATTCAATGTGTTTTGCTCGATTTCATGCTTTCTACTCACATGAGGTACCTAAGAAAGAATTCAAGAGAGAGGGCATAAAATCCACATAAATGACTCAAAACTAGGCCAAAACTCATGATTAGAGCCTAATGAGTTGCAAATTTCTTACTCATCAAACCCCCAAACTTTAATAATTGCTTGTCCTCAAGTAATGCAACTATTTATCAGTTTAGCAAATGAACAACATGCTATATACATGAGTTTTTGCATCAAGGGAAATAATCAAGATATTGTTGTACAAGGGAACATTGCTAGCTTAGGGAAGGCACTATGGTGGTTGTACACAAAATAATCAATCCGCACGACAACCCAAACATTATACACCAATTCAAGAAAAAGAAAAGACCTAAACCATGTTGAACAAGCTTCAATAGGTAAATACAATTATTAAACATATCTTGCATGCATTCATTTCATTCAAACAAGGTGCATAGTTCCTCAAAACAGGTTCAAAGAGTATCTCAAGTCATTGATAATTTATATTCAAAGCTTGCCTTAAAGCTTGCTACCCGCTTGCCTTAATCATAATTTGAAAATAATTTTAAGCATGTACTCCAAGGAATGATGCCCTCACAAGAAGAGAGAATCCCATACATATTTTCGTAGCATTTCACCCAATGGGATTATAAGATAAGACAAATACGCTCACTCTCACAAAGAAATTCAAGTGCACACAAATTGACCCATAGGCTTGCCCTTCATGTATATCTCCACTAATGTAGTGTTGCTTCACCTAGAATTAATTAGGATTTTTGGGTCATACTGAAGGCTAGGGGTGAGGGTAGGATAATTATTTATCTTTAGTGAGTAAAGCCTCCCTAATGCCTTTACAAAAGCTTGTAACACTCCATCATCCTATTGAAATTACTCCACCTTATTTCTCTTAATTCATCATCTTTATATTTTGTATAACACAAGCCACTCTTATAACACCCATGAATTTCACATTTAGCCTTATCTATGCAAGAGATAGAACTTTTTTTCTATTCTTTTCTTTTATGATGATTCGAGGTCTTTCAACATATCGATTCATTCATTTAATCATGATTTTGTGATACCTCACATTAACGTTTCATTTTTCCCCTTCTATTGCAAACCCTAAACTTAGGCTTTTTCCTCATCTCATTTAATCACTCCTCATCTCATGGGCTTCAATCCTTATTTTTCATTATTTTATCTCTAGAACTTAGGGAAGATGGGTGCCAAGGAGAAGGATTAAAAGGGTCATAGGCTTGTAATGTGTTTCCAAAGAAAGGGTCCAAGGCTCAAACTTTGGCTATCAAAGATTAATGCTCAAGGAGATCATTTGGGTGAAGTGACCAACAAAAAGAGGGCCTAAGATCATGCCCTATGTAGCCACATCTATCATTTCACCTTGAGTCACACTTAGGGCAAGTTCTAGACAATCATGCATACACAAGAATTAGGCTAAAAACCTCACCACACAAGGCATCAAATCAAAGGAGTTCACACACTTCCTTTGTCACATTAAGAGGATTACTTTTAACGAGCTAGTTATGAATCAACAAGCCAAGCAAGGAATATATAATTCATGTCAAGAGCATGATCATTTTCATATTTAGATACCCCTCTTTTCTTATCAACTCTTATGCACAATGCCAAGAAATAAATATTGGTGGTACCTCCTCAAGAAAATGCACAAACAACTCAACAAGACTCAAACAACATGGCATTCTCCCCTAAAGAAAGTCGCCATCAAATCTATTATCGGGAAGTGCCAACACATTTGACAATAAGAAGAAAAGACAAGGAAATCGCTCCTTGGGAAAGAACCTTAGTATAAAAAACCCTTGGAGTTTATTCAAAGACTACTATCTAAAAAGGCGATACAAACTCGCAAGTAATGATAATTTTCCCTTAAGCAATGACATCACCCAATCTATCATAGGGCCATATTGTACATCACATAACAAGTGGGTTACCTAGATTTCACCCCTAACAAAAATAATGTGTTGTCCTCGATGCCTAAGGTTAAACAAAATGAGGAAGGAACGGTGAGAGAGGATTCCCAATACGATGGCGGTATCTATTTTACATGTATTTTCCATGCTCTTTCTTTTTCTTTTTCTTCTCAAATATGGAATTATAACTCTCATAAAAAAATAACATTAAAATTACCAAGGAGAAAAATAAGAAATTGAAAAAAATAAAAAATGTAAAAATTAAAAAAAAATAAAAGCACTTGGGTTGCTTCCCAAGAAGCATCTAGTTTACTGGGGCTCGACGACTCCAACTTCACCACTTCTCTCTCCACTTTGAGCATTTGAATCGCACCCCTAGTTTCTTGTCCACTCTTTCACTCTGCTTTAGGGGTGGTGGTGTAAGAATCAAATGACCAATAAATGGATGTTGCATCTTGTTTTTCTTTTATCTCTGAAGGAGGGATGTGCTTTGGCCTTGTTGGCATGGCATACTGTAAGATGAAGCCACCTTGATCTTCCTCCTCAATTCCCTTCTTCGATATGGTGTCCTCAGTTTCCATTTTGTCAAACAAGGTCAATGTTGAAAATGATAAGAGGGGTTTAAGTCGCTCCCTTTCAAGCATGCCTCTTGCTTGTAATCCTCCCGGCTCAAGTGCACTAGAGTCCTTGAGCATGAATTGTTGGATATTATTTGGAGACTCTAGTGTCGCTTCTTCAACCTTGGCATCTTTCAATTTTGCAATGTTGGTTGGTTGGTGCACCTCTATAACATCTTCAAAGTTTAGCTTTGATTCCTACTTTATCATCATTTTGAGCTCTCCCATGAGTCAAGTTGAGTTATGACCATTGTTCACTTCTTCTTGCTATGCCTCAAGGTGTCCTCGGCTTCTTCTTTTTAGAGATTTATATCTTTCTTCTAGCGGATTTGATAATTCCATGGGCATAGAGGGGTTTATATTCTTATCCCGCGTTAGGACTCCCGCTCCACAAAAGGCTTGACAATGGCTTTTATGTGTCCACATTTGCTTCTCCTTCCCTCACTTGCCATGGCTTCATTTCTTTCAAGCTTGGGAGCACAACTCCTATCATAACTATTATAGAGGGAAGTGAACCCATTTGGGAATCCATCCCAATGTCTCCTATTACTACCACATAATGTACATCTATACCCATCATAGGAAGGAGAAGGTGCACTCATCTCCCTCCTAGGGGCATATTTGCAATCTTACCAATAGTGTGGTCCTCCATAGTAGGGATATGGGTCATCATAATAAGGGTTGCCACCAACAAAACCTTTCTTTCATTCCATGATACCATCACTAAACTACAAAAATAAAAACAAAAAGATAGCAAAACAAAATGTAGAACAAAAATGCAAAACTAGTTCAAATCAATAAATAACTAGTAGCTTATCACAACTCAATTACTCTACAATAGCCGCTCTATTTTTTATAACGTCCAAAATACACTCTGCTTTTACGAAATAGCGTAAACAGGCGTTGCTCAAACAAAGCCATTCCCGACGAGGGATCGGGCTCCCCTCTGAGAATTGAGTCATAATCTCGAAAGCTATAAACTAATTCAAACTAGAGCTTATAATTGTTCAACATTTGTAAAGTAAAATTTGGGGGACATAAAAAGGAAAATTAACTAACTAACTCTAAACTAAAATTAATTGGGGGAATTTTAAATGAAGTAATCACAAGTGAGAGGCTAGGGACAGCTTATGGGTGAGATCACAATTAAATCGAATCTCTTCAATTCCTTAGACTCAAGTGTAAATAATCTCGGGATGTAGGTAGCCTCAGCTTCCCAGCCTATTGAGTACCCCTAGCTAGAGTTTTCTTAAAATCTAGTTGCAATTTGGCTCAACCCGAATTGATTTGGATTAGCAACTTCATTATTCCTAGCTATTAATGTCTATTAGAAGGAGGAAGTAATTTCATCTATTTATAGCGTCAATTTTACAACTTCCTATCAATACCACTACTTGATTCCCTTTCAATACTTAATCATTCTCTCCCTAGAAAAAACAAGCAAGGGATAGATAGACTCATGATCATCATTAATGAGATTTTCCATTAATAGATTGAAGAGAATCTAATAGATTTACACTTAATTGAAAAATATGAAGATGCATCTAGCAATACCTACTATAATTCAATAAGAATCCAAGAGTAATTAATCAAAATCCCTATCAAATTAATAAACCCACTGTGAATATACTTCTAACTAGCAAATTAGTAAAGTATATCTAAAGATAGAGAGAAGATACCAAGAGGATTCCCCTCACATTCATTGCATTAGCTTCAAAAATCTACTTCACAAGCTCTTACAACAATGGTGGAATTTCGAAATGGGTTAAAGAAAATAAGAAGAAAAGTACTACCTAACTCTACAAAACTAAGTGGAGAAAAGCATCTCCTAAAAATTTATGAAGAAGATCAAAATTTGATGAATAAATTGTTAAGTTGAATGGTTCCTTAGTTGGTGTACAATTGAGGTTATATATCTGTATTTATGTACAACTTTCCCCAAATGCCCTTGGAGCTTCTAGATGTTTTTGAGACCTTTTGGACCCTTTTTTACCCTTCGTTAGATGTCCTTTCCGACGAGGGAACCTGTGATGTTTGCAATTCATGGAGCACCAAACTTTATCCAGTTGAAAACAAGGCCTGGCAGAGGGGAACTAGCAGTTCAGTGCTTTAGCCGGTCACTCCTCGTGGAAGGGACGATTGTTTAGCCGGTATGGGCAGTAGCTTTGGTATTTCGCCCGTGCTTCGCCCTTTCAAACTGCATTTACCCGATTCAAATCACATCCTTGCACCTCTTTTTGAGCTCAAATCTTCCCTTATCTTTTATTCTTCTCCCTCATATGCTAACTCATCAAATTTCTTCTCAAATTCCATGTGTTTTGTCATTTCATGCTTTTTACTCACACGAGGTACCTACAAAGAATTCAAGAGAAAAGGCATAAAATCCATCTAAATGACTCGAAAACTAGGAAAAACTCATGATGAGGAGCCTAATGAGTTGGTAAATTTCATCTCATTAGCATCCAAACACTTTAGAATATCCTTCTTCACTACCTTTTTAATACCTAGCTTAGCCTATGTTGATGTCCAGCAAACATCACCCAGCTTGCTTTCCTCCTCCAAGAGAATTTTATGTATGCAAAATGAGCAGTTTATCCTTCTAATCTAATATTGACCAACCAATGGCATGAGTTATGTCCTTTAAGACCTGTAATACCTTATCAACTCCGCACATCATTTAAAATGTAGGTACACACGGCGGTGTGTTATCATTGCCCAGATAAGCATAACTTAAATGAGAAGGTAAAGATCTGAGTTTAAGAATTGAGGCCTCCTCAACAGAGGGTTTGGGCTTCTTCTGTAGCCGACATTTCAGCTCCTTACATCTTTGTTTATCCGCACAAAAGCATATATGTCTAGCGTATAACGACATTCCTCTACTCCTTCAACCCCGATAAGCTTTTTATCATCAATTAGAGCTTTCTACAGTGAGTTTTTTTGTGCCACATAGTGGTCTATCTCCACAACAGTAAGGCCTTGAGGTCCCAAAGTAATAACCTTCAACTCCTTATAATGGGGTGGCAACATTGTATCCTTAAACATATCAAAAGTGGTTTTATTTCCATCAACTTTCACTATCATCTTACCTGATTTTGCTCGAATCATAGCATCAGTTGTGGCTGAAAATCCTCTACCAAGGATGATGGGGACTTTTCTATTGGTTTCATAATCTAGACGATGAAGTCCACTAGAAGAATGAATAGTCCTACTTTATAAGTACATTCTTAATAATCCCATCCGTATAAGTCAGTGACTGGTCTGCAAGTTGTAGTGTCACTGTGGTTGGTCTAGGCTCACTGAGATCCAATGTGTTAAAGACTGAGGTGTCCATTAAGTTAATGCTCCCTCTAAGATCACATAGCGCTACCCTGACCTCTCAATCACCAACAATAATAAGAATGGTAAAGCTCCTTGGGTCTTTCAGTTTAGGGGGTATCTTTCTCCTTACTCTTGAGTTGCATTCCTTAATAAGAGCTACTATTTCAAATTCTATCAACTGTCTCTTGTTTGTGTTAATATCTTTGAGATATTTTTCATACTTAGGCACTTTATGCAATAATTCCACAAAAGGTATATTGAAATGTACTTATTCTAATATTTCCATAAATATTTCACATCCTAGCTTTTGGCCTTCAGGGAGTTTTGCAACTACGGCTTGTAAGGTTCAGCATTGGTTTCCTTTCTGCCTCTAGCCTCTCAGTTGGTCTTAGTTTAACATTTGACACCTTTCTTTCTGGTGCCCTCCTTTAACTCTTTGCCACTTCTCAAGGAGATTGCTTTTATTGCTTCCTTAGGATATTATTTAGTGTCAATGGGCAATACAACTAGTGGCCTGGTGTTCTTTTCATTGGCTAACTACCCCAATTGATGTTGTATGTCATTCAATGCCTTCTTCATCTTAGTGTTAACCTGTTGCAACCGCAATTGATATGACATAAACCGATGAAATTTTCCCAAGGAATTACTTACTTCAAGTAATAGGTGGTGGGATGCTATTTTTGATAAGGGTGGTATAAGAAACTCTGAACATGCTGATAACAACTCCAAGAGAAATTTAGGTGGTTCCTGTAGTTCTAATAATAACTGCACCCCTAATATCCCTAGACATTATACTCGCTCCACATATAATAGATGGATTCAGGATTCAAAATGTATCACAAATATGTGTGACTGTCACACATCCCTCAAGACGGGGCATTTGTTGTGTCATGACCTGAGTTCACACCCTGAATGCAACATGATACTTAGGACCATAAATACAACCCCAAGAAAACCTTGCAAAACATATTTCTACTAATACTAATCTGAAAATAATGATAATAAATGAAAGATGACTAAGAAGTAAACAAGTACGTAATAATAATAAAACTCAACATAGTCTAAAAATCGAGTTGAATCTCAAATACTGTCTTGAATCCTTCTAAAATAAACTGATGAGTTTTCGGACAAACCCCGCCTAACCCTAATGTCCGAACTAAAAATAAATAAATACAACTAAAGATGGAACTCTAGCCCTCAGCATAAGGACTCACCACCGGGCTTACATTTTGGGAATCGCCTAATGACTAGTTGTGGTGCCGAGGCTAGGTACTTGCTTCATATCATAAAATGATATAGAACATAAAAGTATGTTATCACTACACTAAATGTATTGAGTATGTGATGTACCGTGATTTTACGGCACTTTCGACGCTTAAAACTAAGAAACTATGCACTTTCCGGTATGTTTATATAGGTATGATGCACTTTAAGTTGAATATTGGGTAGAAAATAGATTCGAAAGTGAAATGGGTGAAGTAAGGCTTAGAACAACTTAAAGGAAGTTGCTAGTCGAAGTCAATGAGTCATCATCACCGTGCATGACCTGCCAAGGCCGTGGGATAGGTTAAACTTTTGAAGCTAAAAGAACAAGGCACTTCACCTGAGCTTAAGGCACCCACTTGTTACATCCGCAACGAGTCGTGTAGACTGGGAGAAGGATGCCCGAAGAAATAACTAGTAGTTAGCGGACGACATCCCGAGTCATGGCTGATTGAACCACTCATTTGAAGATCACTAGAAGGAATCGTAGGGTACACCGGATAATTGAAGAAGCTATACCGCAAGAGGCCTAACAACTCGTTCCCTGCACACAATGAGTCGTTAGGTGACCCATTTCCATGACTGGGCCTAATGCTGAGGACGACTGTGCTTGACTGATCACGACCGCTTGAGGTCCTAACACGCCGTTACTTAGCCCGTGATCAACGATGACCCGAGTTCCAAGCTAAATAGAAAAGGTTTTCTTCAACTATAAGTACCTTATTTAGGTTTATTTTCGAGACACAATTTATTATTCTAGTGTTGACGTATATTTTGGTGTTGGGTACTATTATTCTTGGTTAAAGAAACAAAGTTTACAATTCTTTTCTTGAGTTTGAGGATCAAAAGCAACATTAGAATTTTTCATCAGGTTTTGGAGTTAAATTTAATTCACTTGGTTTTCTTCTAAATGTATTTATGTAAGTTACAATTATGAATTATTCTTTATTTTATGATTGTGATCATACAAACATTAGTATCTAAACTTATAACTAGGTTTTAGGAACCATGATGAATTAACACATAAGTAAAAATACCGAGTGATTCTTGAATGGAGTTTATGCATGGCTGTTTCTCTTTTCGCTTTAATCGATTCTTAACGATTGCAAGCATTAGATATTGTCTCATTCTTATTCACCGACCAAGGGGATAATGAATGGGAAAAGATTCTAACAATGGAGATTTGAGGCTATCAACCCTCTTCTAATAGCTAGACCTTGTCGGGGAATAGCTAATCTGATATAAAGGGTACAGTTACCAAGAAATAAACCCATATACGTACTCAAGTTGCATGGTGATAATCATCTAGCTAGGGGACCAACCATTTAGTGAATTTAACTTACCAATATTGCATGCTAAACACCGGAATAGATCACTAGTATAATACCTTGTGGTTATGAAGTCACATGGAACAATCCAGCCACTTTGTTAATTGAATACAAACCAAAATTACGCACCATCTTTTAGTTTCTACTTTTGTTCATTATTTTTATTTTTTCAAAACTTCCCCTATAGGAAATAAGTAGTCGATAGTAACAGCTATTCACATAACTTAAGTTCTTTCCATATTCCCTGTGGGGACTGACCTTAACCTCTCGCTTGTTCTATATTTGACATCGAATTCTGCCATATCTCAATTGCAGATGTAATTTTGGCGATATCATATGTGAGAGAACGAAACATAAGAATATTGAATATCTGTAAACTGAACTGACAATACATGCAATGACCAGATCTGGATTCGTTGGTACTGAAAGAATCTAAAAGTCCGATAATATTGTAAGTACTAGTAACTATTTGAAGGTCATAAACATGTCCTAAAATCCGGAAGACTAAACTAAACTAGAGAGTACACTGTACTGGACTGAGCTGTACTGCAGGAGAGACTAAAACTGACATGTAACCACATGAGTAGAACATGAAGTCCAACGTATATACCCCATCGGAGAAGGCCCATTGTACCTTGCTAGGTATAGTAAATGATCCGAGTGATCATTTTCTAGAGCCCATTCTGCTAATAACTCATGGTGGCAACGTAGTTCGTGTGAAACCTCGGTGTACTGAACCCGGACAGCTCAGCGTCTCTACTCCCACTGAAAATCCTAAATGTGTTTACCTGTGCTGATAGCTCAAAACTGATTTCCTAAGACTTAAGCAAAAACTACTTATTTGAAATATTTCTAAGAGTCTAAGTACCTAAAAGAATATATGTTCTAGGACTTGTCAGAGCTGCTATATTTTAAAGCATCATAACAGTCTAAAGAATGACTATTAAGCTAATAAACTGATATTACTGAGTTTATTGAGTTTCTCAAAAGATTGATAAAAGTCAAAATGATCAATAGGACATTTTGGGAAAGGCTACATATTCATAATCTAAAAATGCTAACTTCAAGTTGAACATATATGCGGAAGAAAATTCTTAAATAATATTCCATGGAAAAACATAGCATTTTAGACCAGTTATTACATTATACAAGAAAGAACCTAAGAGTCATAAAAGTAAAACGAGAATCTAGAGGCATTTACTGTGTCGAAAATTAACATCTCAATTATAACATGATACAATACATGGAAACTTAAAAACATTGGGGAGATAAGGAATTTCAATAATTAAAAAGAAACTCCAGATCATGATTTTTAGAATTTCAAGCTAGGGTTACAAAAAGAATTTGCACACAAAGGTAAGAGGAAATCTTGTTGAAGTCCACATACCTGAAGGAGAAATCCTGAGAAGGAGCTAGGAAATTCCGAGGAAACCGGGAAGCCCTAGCGTTAGCTTCAAAGGAGAAACTCGAGTTCTACGTAATGGCTCAAAGTATGAGTGAAGAATGAGGGAGGAATATCATGTACTCCTCTAAATTCTTGAAGAATATTCCCAAACAGCGTAGTTTAGGGACCAAAAAAGTGGAAATGTACAAATCACTGGGAAAATATATAGAAATCTGAAATTTCTAGGTCGTTGTAATGCCTCATGGAATAGATGGACCGTCTCAAGCTTGACGGTCTCATCGGCTCCACTATCGGGGCTAAAAACAGAATTGCCCGGAATTTTCGCCCCAAGTGATGCGCTCATCACTTGACCGATGGACCACATCGACCCTACCATCACATTGAAACCGATGGCTTGGAAATCTTGGCCTAGGTGAGGCCTAATGGTGCCACGCTTGATGGTTGCCGCCAACTCCATTGCTCCTCAAGCTGAAGGGCCAAACCTCGGTGGGGCACTGGTTTGTCGCCGGCTAACCCGCCGTCAATCCCCACCGTCAGTGGGGTGATGCGCTATCACACCCCGTCATTCCTAGCACTATGTCTCGAAATCTTTATTCTTTTTTGGCTGTAATATCACTGAGTCCGATGTGTTACATGTTGTACTTTGTGGACCTGTGGAATTAGCCCAACACTCTGCTTTGTTAAATATTATATCATCAAGGTACATAGCTGACCAATGTTGGCTCTTATTGATGAGACTCCACTAATTTCTATCCTACCTCGTGTGCTCTATGCCGCAAGACTCTCGCTAGTATTTTGATAATCCTAGTTACCTGCTGACATGAGATGAGCAGGGCCCCACTCATCATAGATCTTGGAAAATATCTATCCTTGAGCTATTGAATTTAATAGTGCTTTCGATTCCTGCCTCAACGCCCTATAAAAGTATGCCCAATGACTTCCCTAGGCTATCCATGATGTGGGAAATCTTGAAGATAACCCCAAGACTCTCCCATGCTTGAGGTTGGTATCATCCAAATTCACCTCCATTTAGGAATATGTACACAATCGTTCGCAATATAATTACCCAACAAAGAGTCGAGATCATATCCGCAAGGACTTTGTATTAGTCAAGGTTACTAAATAAATAAAATATGATGGAATGTTTAAGAACTATTCAAGTTAATAAGCAAAGAGAGAATTAAACTAGAAATGCTAGATCTAGATTGCAAGGATTAAATCAATATGAGAAAGTACTAGGGATGTATTTCCACATGGGATTGATCCACCTACATCATTCAATTAGGTTCTTCAATAATGGGCTCTTTGTAAATATGCAAACAATTACTAAATCAATTACTTGGTGTCTTCCAACTGCCAAGAAATGCTTATCAAATCAAAATGGATTGTAAATTTTCAATTAGATTTATCAAATCCCTAAGTGAATCTACTATGCAAGGTTTATGCCTTGGGACATTGTTGATTGATACTACCAAACCCTAATAGTCTCTTCCAATAATAATTGGAAGAATATTGCATAAATTGGTGTTCATAACTACCAATTAAAGCTTACAAATCAAAGATCAACTAAATATTTAAAGCCCATTGTCATTATACAAATTGAGATCAGTAGGGTTCACAACCCCATTAGGCTTACAACTTAGATAAGAATTTAGCTGCTCAGGAATAGAAAAAGAAGAAAACACGAATTAAGCATGATCAACTTACACATCAATTAAAGAGAGAGGGAAATTCAAGGAATGAAATCTTCAAATTGTCTTCAAAATACAATGGTTACTCTCTAACGAGTCTATTCTCTACTGTAAAGTTTAGACTCTCAATAAAAATGACTAAAAAGACTTGTAACACACAAAATCCCTAAGGCTAGCTCGATTTAAAAGTTGATCATATAGAAATTGGGAAAACACTCAGTACGAGTCACAACACGACTATGATGAGGTGGTACAAGTCGTACTAGGACTAGTGAGATGAGGTTTCAGAGGGACAACAAAATTGTCCAGTAAACCACGGTGATTCATACTGAAGTCGTACCATGATTCATCATACGTACAAGGATTTCGATAGGAGGTGGAAAGGAAACCACAACTACATGTCATGATTCGTACCACCATGGTATGGATCATAAACCAGTGGTGAGATGAGTTTTAGAGAAGTGTTCAGAAAAAAATTTTTAGCCACAAATCGTGGTATGCCCCATGGTATGATTGTACGCATTGTAGTAGGCTCTGTGGGATGGACTTTTAGAGAATGGCTTAAGGAGGGGTCCTCAGCCACGAGTATCGCTACAGATGGTATGATTTTTTGGTACGACTCATAGGTTGGGTCGTACCACTAGACGAGCAGATGTTTAGACAACATTCTAGGGGTATTTTCATAACTTCTCGTTAATTTAGTTCTTAAAACCGCATAGTATTGGGGTAATTTGGAAGGGGATTTAGGAGAGTATTCGATCGTGATTTCTCTTATAGATATTTTGGGATTGATCTAGGGTATTTCTTTTAGCCTTGTGCCCCAAGTATTTTCAGAAACTGTTATCATTTTTTAGCCTTATAGAAATCACAAGTTAGGGTTTCCGTATCGATGATGATCTCTCGTATTTTAATGTTTTCAGTTTCTATGACTAATATTATGTGAAACTCATTTGTTAGTTTAAATCTCATGTATCTATATCTAGCCATAGTTTTAGCATGATTCTTCGGTTGAACCTAGCATGAGTTAAAGGTTGTCTAAATTGATATCTTTATATTGGTTATTATCTGAGCATAATTTTATTCATGTATACTTTAACTAAGTTAACATTTTAAGATTTTAACTAAACATAGTATTTTCCAGAAATGTCAGTTTATCAGCTTATTGCTTATCAGTCTATTAGTACTTTTTAGTAAATTCATTTGTTAGGTTCTTTAAGGTCTCAAAACACTTTCGTATAAGTAGTTCTCACAGTTAGCCTTAGATCATCGGACAGCTAATCAATTCAATTAGATATATTAATAAACTCAATTGGAAAAAGTACTTAGCACCTAGTGGACCACAGGTTCCAATGTACCCAGGTTCCCAAAAATACATGCCATTATAGGTATTTATCCCAAATGGGCATCGATTTGCTGGATCATACGTGCCCATGCCTTTATGCCTGGAAAGGTATATTGGGTCCTATCGATGGGGCGTATACATCGAACTCCACGTCTATCTCACATGGTTATATATAGGTTAACAGGAACTCCTATAGTACAGTATATAGTCCAGTCCCAAATCTCAAGATATGTTTATGACCTTAATTAGTTTTTACTAGCTATATAATATTTTTCGATGTCGACCATTTACAGCATTTATGTTTTCTGTGACAAAGGTCATTCCATACTATTTTAGTGGTTTTACTATACTTTCTTATCAGTGAGATTATGTTTAAAATTGTGTAACTTCTCACATACATAGTACATCTAGCATCACATACCCCTATGCTATGTCATTTTATGATATGCTTAGGCACTCAAGCAAGGTGGTTAGTGTCCGTCATATTCTCATCTACCGCATATCTAGTGGTGAGTCCTCATCTCCCAAGGTTTAGAGCATTTCTTCTGTTTTAGTAGTATGGTTTCAGTTTTTCAGATTTTAGAGTTAGCCTAGGCTTGTCCCAAGAATCCTCACCATATACTTTAGAAGGCTTTTAAACAAAACATAATAGTTTCATCTATAGCTCTTGATGTTTATGAAATTCTAGACTTATTAGATGTTCATGTACCTTAAAAGTATTCGTTATTTTTTAGATACAACAACTTATCCTTAAGATTTTTTATAGTAGTTCGCCATGTTGGAGCTTTCTATGTAATGGATTAGCATGGAGTCACTCGTGATTCTAGCATCGTGTTGTGTCTAGCGTGCGGACTCGGGTCATCACAAACTTGGTATTAGAGCCTCAAGTTTAGAGTTTCCTATGTTGTATGAAAGTCGCTTCAAGTAGAGTCCTTTTAGGTGAAGTGCGCCACACTTATGAGTGCAAAGAGGCTATAAGGTGCTCCTAGAAAATTCTTTTTATTAATGATTCTTATCAAAGTGCAGAGTGTGAATCTCTAAAATGTCCTCTCAACTTGATCTACCATTTTCAGTTGACAATGCCTCCCAAAAGGGAAACGAAGGAGGACCAGGACAAGAATATAATTGTAGAGTGGTTGAACAAACCCATTACACCCATACACATTTTCTCGAAAGTAATTATCCCATAGGTTTCTCTTGTAAAATTCCTAGCTTTAATTATTGTATAACATTTCACTGGTGCTACCAACAGGCCTCACCAGCCCAATAGCCCCTCAAGATGACTGACACCCGTTGTGTTCAGCATTGCTATCCATATGCTAGCTCAGGTGGTGACCAACTAGGTTAACCAGCAGGTCATCATACCTGCTAACATGAGTGGGTCTACAGCTGCTACTAGATTTCGTGACTATACTCAGATGAATCCCTAAGAATTTCATGGGTCTAAGGTAGATAAGGACCCGCAAGACTTTATCGATGAGGTGTTTAAGATCACCAAATCATGGATGTTACCTCCATATAAAGTGCAGCGTTAACCATTTATTAGTTGAAAGGAGTGGCTCAGATATGGTACAAAAAATAGAAAGAAGTGAGAGGTTGGTACCGTGAAATGGGACAAGTTCGTGATTGTGTTTTTTAATAGGTTCTTTATGCGAGAGCTAAGGGAAGAAAAAGACCGTGAAATTCATCAATTTAAAATAAAATGACAAGGATTGTATAGATTACACCTTAAAGTTCACCAATTGTCCAAGTATGCTCTAGAGATGGTTGCCAAGACAAGGGGCTCGTATGCTCAAATTTGTAAATGGAGTCTCGCCTTAGTGGTTAAGGAGTGTGACTACCATGTTTTACCAATAATATTGACATATCAAGACTTATCATCCATGAGCAACAAATAGAGGCAGAGAAACTGAAGGAGATAGAAAGGGGGAGTAAGAGGACGAGGATAGGTCAGCTTTGAGTATTCATTAGAGGTCAGCAAGGGTAACGCCCCCAACAAAGCAGTTAATAGAGACCTCTAGCACCCTATTCATCTAGTGCTCCTTCTTTAGACCCTGTGTGGGGAAATGGAGGGTGGAGCATCATGCTCCCAGTCTTTGAATCATGTCTCCAGCAACAGCACTTTTCCACTATGTCCTAAGTGTGGTAAACATATCAAAGGGTATATTTATCACTGGTTAGGCCAAGGATTCTATTTTGTGAAACCCCAACTGTTTAGTCAGTTTTGATCATAAATAAGTTCCCAAATGTGTTTCTCAAAGATTTTTCCAGAGTCCCTGCCAAGAGGGAAAATAGAATTCAGATAGACCTTCTTCCTAATACCTGTACTTATCTCAATTCCTCCTTACAAAGGGCTCCACCTAAGTTTAAAGAGTTAAAATAATAGCTAGTGACTTTTAGATAAGGTTTCATCAGACCTAATGATCTCATCATAGAGTGTCGCGGTCCTTTTCATGTGAAAGAAGGTCGGTACACTCAGAATGTGTATCGACTAACGTCGCCGAATAAGGTCACAATCAAGAACATGTATCTCTACCCAGTGATCAATGACTTATTTGACCAACTCTAGGGAGCTATCTCTTTTTCTAAGATAGATCATATCGAGATACCATCAGCTCAGCGTCAGTGAATGTGACATTCCAAGAACAGCTCAGAACTCAGTATGGTCACTATGAATTCATGGTTATGTCTTTGGACAAATTAATACTCTTGAAGATTTTAGTGAACTTGATGTAAATAGAGTATTCAAGCAAAACATTCTTGGACATGTTCGTTATTATATTCATAGACGATATCCTGGTCTACTCCTAAGATAGAGAAGGAACATGCAAAACCACCTAAGTATAGTTTTGCAAACTCTCATGACTGCAGTTGCCCGCGAATTCAGAAAGTGTGAATTCTAGCTTAAATTAGTGGCATTCCTTGGTCATGTTTTGTCCTATGAGGGTATTCAAGTAGATCTGAAGAAGATCGAAATTGTTGAGGACTGTCTAAGACCCATTTCTCCGTCAGACATCAGGAGTTTCTTGGGCCTAGTTGGTTACTACAATGGATCGTAGAGGGTTTCTCCTCCTTCTACTAGACTAACTTAAAAGAAGGCTAAGTTTCACTGGTCCAATGCATGAGAAGAGTTTTTATGAGTTGAAGACCACCTACCAGGCCTCACTTTGACTCTCGCCAAGGTTCAGATGGATTTGTAATTTATTGTGATGCCTCAAAAATTGGCCTTGGATGTGTTCTAATACAGCTATGGAAAGTGATAGCTTATGCTTCCAAATAGCTCAAGGCTCATGAGAATAACTATTTGACTCACAATCTTGAGCCGGCGATGAGATTTGCCTTGAAGATTTTGAGGCACTACCTTATGGGGTTCATGTGATGATTTTACTAACCATAAAAGCCTACAAGTATAAGCTTAGTCAGAAAGACCTGAATCTGCATAAGAGAAGGTGGTTAGTGTTGTTGAAAGAATACAACATGAGCGTCTTGTACCACCCAGCCAAGGCCAACGTAGTGCCCGATGCCCTCAATAGATTGTCTATGGGGAGTGTTGATCATGTTTAGATGATAAGAAAAATTGGTTAGAGATGTTCACAGACTAGCTCAGTTAGAGACTGTTTGGCTGACTCAGCAAAAGGTGGAGTTAAGTGTCTAGAGTGGTTGAGCATCCTCCCTTGTGGTGGAGGTTAAGACAAAGCAAGATGAAGACCTTAATCCTACTCAAGTTGAAGGAAACAAATCTAAAGAAGGAGGTGGAAGAATTCTCCAAAGGGGAGATGGTGCGCTTCGTTACCAAGGCAAGTTGCTTGTGCCAGATGTTGATGATTTTAGGTAATGGATACTAATGGAAGCTCACAGTTCCAAGTACTCCTATCCACCCGTACCACCAAGATATTTTGTGACCTACTTTGAAGTCCACCTGGAACGACATGAAGAAGGACATTGCAGAATTTATGGCTAAGTGTCTAATCTACCAACAGGTCAAGGTGGAACATCATAGATCTGTGGGTGTGAAGCAGTATATCAGCATTCCTACTTGAAATTGGGAAGAAGTAAACATAGATTTCATTACGGGCTACTCTCGTGCGCTCCGACAACATGACTTAATTCGATGGTTGTAGACTAGATGACTAAGTCAGCACATTTCCCTAGTCAGTTAAGACAACAGATTCAGCTAGACTTATCATCTGGGAGTTAGTTAGGACTGCATGGAGTGTCCCTTTATCTATCATTTCGTATAGGTACTGTCACCTCATATTTCTCTTCTCGAAGTCATTTCGTGGCGGACTTGGTACACAAAAGTTAAGCTCAAGACAACTTTCCATTTGCGTACTGCATTGCCAGGCCGAGCAGATTATTCAGAATCCGAGAGGATATGTTGAGGATTGGATGATCAATTTTAGGGAAATTGGGATGATCACCTTACCTCTCATCGAAGTTTTCATACAACAACTACCATTCAAGCATTTAGATGGCCCATTTAGCATTATATTGTAGGAGATTTACGTCTCCTATATAGTGATTTAAGGTTGGTGAATCTACCCTAATAGGGCCTAAGTCAGTACATGAAACCATGCACATGGATCATCTTATCATACAATGGCTAAAAATATCCCAAAGTAGACAGAAATCACATGCGCGTGTATAAGGAGAAGAGAGTTGGAGTTTGCTATGGATGATTAGGTATATCTCACAATTTCATCTAAGAAAGGGGTAATGAGGTTTGGGAAGAAAGGAAAGCTCAGTCCTAGCTGAAGTTGGCCCAGAATCTTGAGACGCATTGGCAATGTGGTTTATGAGTTGGATTTGCCTTTGTAATTAGCATTGGTGAACCCAGCTTTCCATGTGTCTCTATTGAAGAAATGCATCGCTGATCCAACCTCAAATTGTTCCTTTAGAGAGTGTTGGTGTAGAGGATAGTCTCTCTTATAAAGAAGTTCCAGTTCAGATTCTGAACTATCAGGTTCGTAAGTTGAGGAACAAGGAGGTTGTTTCAACAAAAGTTTTATGGAGGAATCAGCAAAGGTAAGGAGTTACATGGAAAGCCAAAGTAGATATGATGGCTACATACCCTCATCTCTTCCTTCCACTAGCTTTAGCATCAGGTACTAGATTTCCTCTTCAGTACTTTATTCAGTTTCATGCTCATCAGTTCTATTCATGTATTAGTGTGCATCCATGTTGCATGAATTCAGTTCAATCATGTATCTAAGTTGGGAGTTAGTCACTCCATTAGTTTTTCGCCTATAGTCTTTAGCTATGGGGTTGCAACTCTTCCCCAATCTTTTCCAAAGATATTTAGTCTCCATTCAACGATGAATATTTCTAAGGGGGAGATATTGTAAAACTCCAAAATACCTAAGGCTAGCGCCTATATTTAAAACTTGATCATGTAGAAAACTGGGAAAAAAATCCGCATTTGAGTCACACCGCGACTAGTGATGAGGTGGCAATTTGCATTCGCATTTTAGACTAGCGAGATGAGGTTTCCGCAGGGATAGCAGAAATTGTCCAGTAATCCATAGGTGATTCATATTAGCCATACCATGATTCGTGATATGGGATTAGGGAGTTCGCGGAGGTGGCAAGGAAACCACGCTCGCATGTCATCCATACCACCATGGTGACGGATCGATCAACTATCTGCGAGATGAGTTTCAGAAATGTTTAGAAATTTGGAAGCTACGAATCATGGTGTATGACACGTGGGTATGATTGTATTGATTGTGGTAGGATACCGTAGGATGAACTTCAAAGAGTGGCTTAAGGCAGGGTCCTAGCCACGAGTGTTAGTACGAGTTGTACCTCGATACAACTCATGTTGGGTCACACCATCGACAAGTAATTTTTCGCATAAATTTCCAAGGGTATTTTCATAACTTTCTGTTCGTTTAGTTCTTAAAATACATAGAATTAGGGTAATTTGGAAGGAGATTTAGAGAGTAATCGATCAGTCTCTCCCTATTCTCTCCTAATCTCTCTCAAAACTTCACCGTAAGAACTTCGAGAGACTCCAAGTCAAAACTGTGGCTCCTACTTTCCTCAGAAATCTCAAGCTTTTTCTCGTGGATTTATCTTATAGGTATGTGGGGATTCAGCAAGGATATTCCTTTCACCCTTGTGCCCCAAGTATTTTAAGAAACTCTCATCATTTTTTCCCTATAGAAATTATGAGTTAGGGTTTCCATACACATGATGATTTCCCTTGCATTTTAATAATTCTTCCAATTTCCCATGACTAATATTATTTGAAGCTCATGCTTTGGCTTCAATTATACGAAACATTTCTTAGCCCAAGTTTTCGCATGGTTCTTAGATTAAACCTTGCATGAGTGAAAGGTTGGTCTAAATTTCTATCTTTATATTGGTTATTATCTGAGCATAATTTTCTTCATGTATTCTTTAACTAAAGTTAACATTTTCATATTTTTTAACCAAACTTAGTAATTCCAAAACGGTCAACTTATCACTTATTACTTTCATCAGTCTATCAGTACTTTGAGTAAATTCATTTGTCAGGTTCAGGCTCTCAGAACACTTCTAGATAAGTAGTCTCCGGGTTAGCCTCGTAACATCGTTTTTTTGAGCTAATCAATTTAGTAAGGTATATTTAGAAACCCATTTGGAAAAGTACTTAGCACCGAGCAGACTGAGTTCCGACACACCTAGCTCCCAGAACTATGTGCCACCGTAGGTCTTTAGCCTGAATGGGCATTAGTTTAGTGATCACATAGCCATGCCTTTATACCCTAGCAAGGTATGTTGGATCTTATTAATGGGACGTATATATCGAACTCCGCGTCTAAATCACGTGTTTATATGTCAGTTAAAAAGCACTCTCATAATACAGTACAGTCCAATCCTAGATCCCAGGATATGTTTATGACCCATAATCCGTTTTTACTAGCTTTATTGTATTTTCGTATGTCGACCATTTATGACATTTATGTTCTCAAACAAGGTTATTCCATATTATTTCATTGGTTTTTACTTATACTTCTTATCAGTATGATTATGTTTAAAACTATGTAATTTCACATACTCAGTATATTCAAAGTACTAACGCATACTCCTATGTTGTATCATTTTATGATATAGGCTCAACCACTCAAGCTCGCAGCATGGTTAGTCTCCATAAGATTTTGTCCAATAGTATATTAATTGGTGAGTTCTCATCTCCCGAGGGCCAAAGCATTTCTTCTATTTTAGTAGTATAGTTTCAATGTGTTTAAATTCTGAGTTAGCTGGGGCTTGTCCTCAAAGAATCCTCACCAAATCTTTTAGAAGGATTCAAACAAAGTGTATTAGTTTCAGCCTATGGCTCTTGATGATTTTGAAAGTATTTCTTTATTTTTAGATACTACAACTTCCGCTGTGAGCCTTTCTACGAGAGTCAGCTAAGTGTTAGAGTTTTCTATTCCATGGGTTAGCCCGCATCCATTTGTGGTTCTAAGAACCATGTCGCATCCACAGCAAGTGCATCTTCGGTTGTCACAAGACTATTTATACTAAGACAGTAAACTTCAAGTCTAATTTAAGTTCGGTAGACCCAGTCACGCTAAAGACATATCGTGCACCGTATTTGATTCCTCAATGCTGACACCCAACTTTGACCTCCCTATGTCCCATCTAAGCTGCATATCAATATATATGTGTATTTCAAAATCTTACTTTTAACGAAATTATTTTATTCGCATTCATAATATTCTAGCATTAATTAACATACATATTTAAATTATTTACATAATTATTTTAATTTATATTTCTAAAACATTTTATTACATTTATTTCGTGTTTTAAATTTTTCAGTTATTATATATAATTACGTCATATATAATATATTGCAAAATATATAATATACATACACACATAGTTTCAATTAAACAAGTTTCTTTTTCAAAATATATAATTTAAAAAAAGAAAAAATTAAAAAAACAAAAAAAACATGTAATTTAATTAAAATTAAATTTTATAAATTTATTGATATCAATAATAATATTTATATAAGTTTATCGTGAACAAACTATTATATTACTCATTTATTAAATTATTTATAAGTGTAGTATTTGTATTAATTATATAGCAACTAATTTCAATTTCAGCTAATTTATTTAAAATCTAGCCGCTTTCTGCCTAATTTATGCCAATTTTAGTCATTCTTATCAAAATCTGGCCACCTTTTAAAACCAATTCAATTCTGAATCAATTCCTACCTATATAACCAGCCCACGACCCGTTGGGTAACCTGAAAGTCCGACCCACTTGATTTATTTTAATCTTAGCCCTTTGTTTATTTTGATCCAACGCTCCAGATCCAAACCCTACTTCTTTTCCATTTTAATCACATTACCCCATCCAAACCCTAATTTTTTCCTCATTCTTCTACTAAGAGTAGCCGCACCCTCACCCTATTTTCCCTTCCTTCTTCATCCCTTTGTCATCCTCATCTCCGCTGCACCACCGATTCCGATGGAATACCGGCGAAAGCAGCCGCACACCCCTAATTTTATCTTCCTCCTCTTCTTTCTCCATTAACACCGCTGCACCAACCCCTCCTCCTCTCTCGCTGCCAACACAAGTTCCGGCCAAAATCACCCTCGCACATCACAGTTGCCCAGCGAAATACCAGCGGCAGATCCCTCTCCCTCTCCCCTCGTCTCCTCTCTCTCGGCCTAACTGTCTTCTCTGGTGAAATATCATGCGCCACCACGACACTCTCTTCTCTTTTTCACTTCTCTCCATGAACGCCGATAGACAGCTTCTCCTCTCCATCACTGGTCGCTGAAGAAGTACCACCTCTCCTTTCACCAGATCTCTTTCATCTCCTCCCGCCGTCACTGAAAAACGACCAAACCAATACCTCACCACTATTTTCTACTATGTCCCCATTTATCTCCATTTACGGCTATCTCGGATCAAACACAAACACTACTACTACCAGATCTCGACCACCAAACAGCCACTGTACACCTCTGATTGCTTTGGTCAAAAGAAATAGCCACACAACCAGCCCTCAAACTCCCATTGCTTATTTCAATAGATTGATTACACATTCTATTTTACACAGTCAAATTACATGTTCTTTTCGCTTTGTTAAAATTAATTCTACAACCATATTTTACATATTTGAATTATATATTAGAATTATATATGCTTACATTATTTATTTATTTATTTATTTATTTACATTGGAATTAAATATACCATTCCTTAGGGTGTGATTGTTATGTTTCTGTAGAGTCAGTACATATCAACTTGGTTACTTTGTGTAATTCGATTCTCTTTTCCATTCGAGTGTGATTTAATATGCATTTATTTACTTGTTAATTGTGGCAGTTTCAGATTTTAATATTAGACAGTTTTTGCACCCAAATGAACATTGTAACTCAAATATCTCTTAGTTCTAAGACTGTGCAAAGTAAATGTATATGATTTTTATATATTTATATGATAAATCTTCAGATTTCATACTTTTCTTTCCAAGGTTTGTATTTTAAGCCCTAATATGTTCAGGTCAATATGAGTGTCATGTATCATTTTCTGTTTCAAAAGAGATACTCTTCTCTGTTTGAATATTGAATATGTGAGAAACCTTAGGAATTATTCATCTTGATGTAGTCTTAATTTCACCATGTTTAGTTTGTTACGCATCTTCAAATATTGGCATATCTAATATTTACCCATATAAAGTCGCACATATGTTGAGTTGGTCTCCTATTTTAAACATAACTATGTTCTATCCAGGAGCAAGTGGTGTACCCGGATTGGCATGACACCTCTTTTACCGAAATATTATCCGTTACAGTCCACATAGTAAATACACATTTCAATTCGCCTGTTCTTGCCTATATGGGTTCATATTTATATGATGTGATCATGTGCTTGTTCAAATCCATAATTTGTTATTTTATTGTCTTGATATACTTAGTTGATTCCTTTTTCTTACTATGTCAAAACTAATTGAATACTGATAAATATTTTCTAATGGAATTTTAATGACTTCGAAATAGTTTTGTATCAATGTTATATTAATTCAATTGATTTTCTATATTTTCTAATTAGCTAACAGCTAAATATTCATTTATTTTTGGTAACCGTAGGTAATTTGAGAATCATAGCTAGATGTAGTAAGCATGTGATAGTTTCATACGTGATATTTTTTGAACAATTCTTTTTTTCCTTAATAAGTGAGAACCGTTTGTAGTATTAGTTATTTGGGGAAATTTCCTCTCAGAATATCTCATGTTTATGTATGGCTGATTTTTTTTATTCTTCCTCCCTTAACTTGGTCAGTATATGGTCTTTAAGGAAATGGGATAAATTGTACATTGATGTGATTCATTTATCTTATTAAGGAAAAGATGGTGTGACTAATTATTCCTTTACCTTAACTGAGTTGCTATCTGATTTATTTATGATTTTTTTAATGCTAAATTGATTTGTATTACTTATTCTTAAAAGGAAATCTGTTATGATTTATGCCCTACTTCAATCATCTCCTTAAACAATTACGTGACAGCTTTAATATTTATTTATTTTGTTGATTTAGACACATCCATAGATAATTGATGTTAATTATACTAATTATAGTAAACAACTTGTTTGAAGGAAAGAATCTCTGTGATTGAGGAGTTTCTTCCCTTTTTTACTCTCTTATTGATTTTTATCTCTAATATATAATAATTCTCTTCTTTTCTTATTGGGTCATTGGAACATTGCTTTTCAATGGAAAAATATTTTTATCCTCTGGCTTAACATTCAACTTGATGGTTCTAAAACAACACAACTTCGTTTACCCTCAAGTACAACTGTCGCTCTTTTCTTTCTCTTTGATAATACTATTTCTAACCCGCCTCAAGATAAGCACTGCCGGAATCCTTGAGACTCTGTGAGGGATCTTGATGTGTTGAGGTTTGGGTCTCAATCGTGGAAAAGGTTTGAAATTATTGGTAATCGTTGTTTGTCTAAATTATCTTTAATTGGTTAGTTTCATCTAATGCCCTGTTTAAATTTCGTTAATGTGCATTCTCCGATATTTGATGTTTTATTTCATCACTAATAATGTATGTCTGAAATTTTATACAGCATGTCCATGTTCGACTAAATAATCAAAAGTGCTAAGTATGTTCTAATTGTTAGAATTCATGATGTGTATACTTGTACGTGCATCTTCACTTTATTTGTTTGCTTAATAGGTTCTTCTTGAATTAAAATGAAGGGTCCCCGACAAGATGGGGATCAAAGACTTATTTAATTTAGTATTATTCTCATGTATCTTTATCTTATTTATTTGTTTATTTATCTCAGTTTGTAATAATTGTAAGATTTGATACAGTGCGTGAAAATGGGGTTTATGTGGGAAGGGATTGTATGTTTTATTTACAATTTTTCTTGATTGCTAGTTAGGGACCTCACATCGAAAGCATGCCCATAGGACTAATACATGCTTAATTATTAGAAACCATATGTATAGCGCATAAACACTAGAAAACAGTCATAGGGATTTTACATCTAATTTTATTTGAAACCAGGTTTATGGAAGCAATGCATATAATTATATCTGTCATGCTTTTAGGAATAAGAAAATTAGAATTCATACTTATAATCATTTTCAGTCAATAAGATCATATATAAACTGCGAATTTCCCTGTTGGTTTTTGACTAACTGTGTTTCTATGAAGATTATATTTGTTGGGTTTCTATCTAGACATCATACCAATAGAACTCCATATAATAACATATGTAATCCAATAATATCGTCTGAAGTAAGTCTGTAGTTAGTCGGTGTTTAGGATTTTAATAATATTGTGAGGCGTGTGAAGTTGATGCCACCATGTTAAAAAGTCATGTGTATAGGATTATTCCTTAGCCTATTTTATTGTCTACTTCAACCGCGTCACATAATGCCACATCCATTTATTTAAAGCATGTCTATAGTACATATTGGCTTTATGGATTTGAAATCCATCATATAAAAAATAATATTCTTAAACATAGAAATCATGGCTATGGGATTTTTTTCCATATTTGAAATCATGTCTATAGAAGTTAATATAGAGGTCTATCCCACCGCATCACATAATGTACATCACATTTGTTTAAAGCATGTCTATAGTACATATTGGCTTTACGCATTTGAAATCCATCATATAAAAATAATATTCTAAACATAGAAATCATGGCTACGGGGTTCTTTTGCATATTCGAAATCATGTCTATAGAAGTTAATATAGAGGTCTATTTGAAATTATCTTTGTGTTAATTTTATTTTCAAATGTTGTTTGTTTTGTTTGATGTTTATCACCTTTAATAGCCTAAGAATCCTGATCTCGAACTAAAATAGTAGTCCAAATTTCCTATTGGACATTAGGTTTGGTGCGGGTAGGAATTCATTAGGCCATTTAGTCTTTCTTCATTTTAGAGAGATTTTAGGCTAATAAATAATCAATTAGGTGGGCAGTTGGGATATGATAGTCCGTGCTCGCCGAATAATATGAGTGATCTAAATGGCTATGGGCATTATTTTAGTTGCATGGAGTGATCCCGTTAGGTTAAAATAAACCCCTTTTAATAGCGTAACTGCTTGACCTCGAGCTCCCTTTTCGGGATACAGGTGCTCTCTTTGAGATTCGGTCCAATCCTTAAAATTGTTAGTTGTTTGTTTTGTTATTTCTCTCGTATTTGCTTATCGTATAATAAAAATTATAAAAATAATAGCCTTTTTCTACACATTGCCTCATTCATTCTTTTTCATTTGCTTGAATTATTTGTTCTTCATATAAATACTACAATTTATCGCAAGCCTTTAAAAAATTATCGATGATTAGTTTATCATTTTCTTTTAATCACATAGTTATTTTAGGCTTAATAATTCATCAACTTTTGTTGCTCACTAATTCCCACATATTAATGAATTCGGCCTGATCCGCGCCAGGGGACCTTAAAAGGTGCCAACACCTCCTCATGTTACTGAGCCCTAACCGAGTTCATGACGTGAACTAATTAAATATTTTTTGTGTAATTAGTTTTGTCTCGTGCCCTAATGCACCAAAATCTATTAGGCGGCTACTCTTTTTTTAAATTAATCCTTCAAGAGTTAGTCACGTGTCGAGTCTAGCTTTCCGCGAGAAAATGTGGCGTTACGTATGGCGACTGTGGAGATTTTTAGGTTCTAACCAAAATGTATTTGTTATTATGTGGGAGTTTATTCAAGTTTTGAGTTTTTATTTAAAAAATTCTTTCCTTTTTCTATTTATTTGCTTCCTTGCAATGCTCAATTTCTTTCCTTTCTTATATTTATTTGTTCCCCGATAATTGATTTATTTTCTTATGTGTTTTTTACATCCTTTAAACATGAAGTTACTAACATTCTTTCCTTTTTGTTTTTTTCATATTTATCCTATCTTGTTTTATTGTAATTTGTAATAATTAATAACTTGTCTACTTTCATATATTATCACTTCGTTCATATTTTCCCCAATTGGGGTAATTGGGGACCTCTCATTGTCACACACTTGATAATCTAAGCAATGGTTTCACGGTCATTTACTATTATAATACCTCGAGGAATGCCTCGTGATTTGGTTGATTAGTGGTGTGTCGATGGTCATGAGCTTCCTCACTTTAAAGTTACCCGCTTGAGGGAACCGTGTCATACCCACTCTTATTCTGGATTTTTAAAACCTTCCTTGTGTCTTAAAGATTTTTTTAATCCCGAAAAGGATGCTTGCATAATATGTATTTTTATTCGTTTCTCGGAATGGCTTATTTTTTTACCATGTTTAATCCCTTCTCCTTATTTCCTTTATATGTTTCCATATTTAAATTATTCTCTCTACATGTTTGATTTGCTTCCTCATGATTAATCCCTTTTAATTATCCCTTTATTTGGTCATGAGTTGTTTCCCCCTAATCATCTTATATTTGTATTGCTTTATTAAATATCTAATATTTAAATTATTATTGCATGCTATTTGTTGGTTCCGCTCATACTTCCCCCACTTTGGAAAAATCTCACCATCACACACTCTACACGCAAGTTGTGCTTTTACACCCATTTAGAGAGTTGGCATATACGTGACGAAAATGGATAGTTTTACTACCATATGACCACATGCCTTCTCTCATAAGAAGACCTTTTAGTACATTTATACCCAACTCTAGAAATTTATGCTAAGGCCACATGCATGCATTATCCTTAGAAAGTTCTTGATATCATTCGTGTATTAAAATCATTAGTTTGACATTGCCCAAAGTCCAAATAGATTATAATCTCGAAAAGGACATTATCATATCTATTTGCATTTTTTGGATTAATATGCCTAAAATGTAGACTATTTGCCTCTTAGGTAAAAATGGGTAAAACTAGCATTTTCATCATGCAGGTTGTTAAGCACCAATTCACATCGTATAAACTAGGAAGAAGTCAAAGAAGGAAGAGCATTTCCATTTAGACTGTGAGTTTTTATTTCTTTTTTGTAATCTTATTTCTTGAAATATTTCATTATATAAATAAAGAAATAATTTGTTTATGTCATGTATTTGAGATTTTTAGTGGAGCAAAATGGAATGATACATTATAGCATATTTTCCTCAAATGAGCTAGGCCTACCTTTGGCACGAAAGAGGCTCCCAAAATTATGAAGCGTATCAATGTGTCTATTTTTGACTCAATTTACGCCATATTATTTTTGATTTTCATTACTAATTTAATCTCATTTTATTTTTGTTTTATTATCCCCTTCCTTAGGTTGATTTGTGCATAACTTCCCCCATACCTTCCTAGTTGATTCACCAAAGTAAGAGGGAAAATGAATGACAGTAACTGTTTAGTGGTCAGAATTGATACGACCGCTCCAAGAGATTCCACAGAGAGTTCAGAGAGGAGGTATACACCTGAGTAAAATTACCTGATACAAAGGATGGAACAAAGGATTTTATAACTTCAAGGAGAATTATCCCAAGTTCGTAATGCAACCAACCTATCTGGCCCCATTGGAATCTTCATGGAACCATAAATCGAGGTCTATGCCCCTACCAAGCCTTTGTCGCTTTTTACAAGTTTTCCTATGTCATACCATAAAGTCTCATATCTCAAAAAATTTGGTCATATCTACTTGAAACTTCAAAATCATATACACATCCGCATACATGCTCACGCAACTCCTTCAAATGTACACCAGAATCTAGCTGCCCCATAAAATCCACTCACCATATCTCACATCCATCACTTACCTTTCCCATCCACCTCCAACATTTCTTATACTCATGCTCCCAGAAATCATACCTAAACCCCATTTACATTTGAAACTGCCTTCCTCACTCATCACCTAGGAGAATCTGACTCCTTGAGAAAGATAGGTTGATACAAACTATGGCTGAGGAGCGAAGAAGATGAACAACCGAATATAGAATATTGAGGGGGCCAACGGAATGAAGGCTTAAGTTATGAAGACCTATGCATACATCCCGATGTCGAGCTACTAGAGGGGTACAAACCTCCATAGTTCGAAATGTTCAAGGGCACCCGTGATTTGAAAGCCCCCTAAGAATGTATCATGACAAGCCGATAGGAGTAGGAAGAGATGAAAAATTCCAAATGAACTTGTTCATGAGAAGTTTGACTTGAGATGCTCTCAATTGGTACTTAGAGCAAAACTGAGAAAATGGATTAAATCTGACTAATATGTTACATCTTTTTTGGAGCGTTTTGGGTTCAACACAGAGAATGCACTAGATTTGCACTACATTCATAACTTGAAAAGAATGCTTATAGAGACATTCAGAGAATATGCCACCCATTGGAGGTCCGAGGCCGCCAGAGTACGACCTCCAATGGAGGAGGTACAAATAAAGGATATCTTTTATGCGGGAACTGAACCTCAAGTATATGACAAGTTGATGTTGGTTAGTGAGAAGAGCTTCGCCGAGATCATAAAATTAGGTGAAAAGATTGAGGACGGGATCAAAAATTATACCATTATTGATTGGGGAGAATTGCGAGTAGCTAGCAAGACTTTGCAAGCCAAGTAGGACCACTCGAGAATAATGAACATGAAAGAGGTGAATGCTGCATTGCCTATAGTACTGAGAGAAAACTCTTTGGAGCCAGCACCTCCACTCCAATACAAAGTGCCTCCATTTCCGGCACCAATATACAATCATCCAATGTTGTTCTACAACCCGCTACTTATCTTATTCATAATGCACAACCTACACATTTTCGCTTCTCCACTCCGTATTCCAGCATACCAATTTATCAAAATCCACTGACTCAACAATCTTACCAGCCTACAAGATCCCGGGAGAAAATTCATCCAAGAAGTATACCCTTCGTGAGCCTATAACCTAATTGTATGAGAGACAAAGATTGCCTATATATCACTCCAATTCCTTCAATAGTGATGGATACACATGCAAAATGGCTCAATCATACTAAGATTTGCAAATCATCATTCAGGGATGAGGACACACTACAGAAGAGTGTCGAGATTTAAAAGATAAGATTAAAGCATTGATTGATGCCAAGGTGATACACCCAAAATAAATGTTGATGTCTCCATTTAGATATTGAAATTGAGAGTTATCCTCGCCATCCCCACAGTTTTTTTACTACTTTTACTCTGAACTATGTTGGACCGACTCCCATTTAAGAGGAATATGTAGGCGTCCATGTGTGACTCTGTCTATATCTTAATAAAATTTCCTTTCCCTTCTTGTCGAAGTTTGGAATCGGGGCAAAAATTTTTAGAGGGTCCCAAAATTTAATGCCTTCTATAGTGATACAAAGCTTAACGAGCTGCAAACTGGGGCAGAACTTGAGAGGATCAAAATTCAATAGATCGAGCTTTTCTACAAAAACTGTGCAGAAATTCTTTTAGGAGGTCCTCAAAATTTCATCAAAATGACATTTTGAGATAATGCTAATATCTATGGGAAAGACGTGACATCCGATATGATCACAAATTCAAAGTTCATGAGACCAGGATAGCAGCGGACGAATAGAGGCACAAATCAACATTTTCCCTTTTAAACTTATAGTTTTTGAGCACAGGAACGACAGTACAAATTTTCAATCATTCTATATATCATCCGGATTACTTAAGGTATCCACTATCAATGGTAAAGCTAAACTACTTAAAGCTCATCCATGAACAAGGTTAAGTACTACCCTTTTAGTAAGTTACTCGAAGTTGAACATTGTTTTATTTAAAGATAAGTATTGTTATTTTGATTTCTCTTTGCTAAGCACTACTCCTCCAATTTTAAGGGTTAAGCATTGACCCTCTAGAGGTTAAGCACTACCCTCAATTTTTACAGGTAAGCACTGTCCTATGGGTTAAGCACTTCCCTATGGGTTAAGCACTTCCCTATGGGTTAAGCACTTCCCTATGGGTTAAGCACTTCCCTATGGGTTAAGCACTTCCCTATGGGTTAAGCACTTCCCTATGGGTTAAGCACTACCCTCCGATTTTTTATGGGCTAAGCACTTCCCTATGGGTTAAACACTACCTCTAACTTTTTTTATGGGCTAAGCATTTTCCTAGCGGTTGCCACTATCTCAAATTTTTGGGCTAAGCACGCCTATGGGTTAAGCACTAACCCTCCGATATTTTATGGCTAAGCACCGCCTATATAAACACTACCCTCCACTTTAAGGGGCTAAGCATTGTCCTATGGGTTGGCACTACCCTAAATTTGAAGGGCTAAGCACTGCCTTATGGTTTAAGCACTGCCTTATGGGTTAAGCTAAGCATATTCCTTCTAAATTTTGATCGGATTAAGCACTAGTTTCTCAAAATTTATTCAAGCTAATCATTATATTTGCAAAATAATACCTTATGCTT
This sequence comes from Datura stramonium, assembly GCA_018107945.1. Classification (NCBI taxonomy): domain Eukaryota; kingdom Viridiplantae; phylum Streptophyta; class Magnoliopsida; order Solanales; family Solanaceae; genus Datura; species Datura stramonium. The sequence continues at coordinate 87,200 of JACEIK010003401.1, read as the reverse complement.
ATTGACTAATCACTTTCATTCAGTATCTTAAAGTTTTCACGCTACTATTGTTTTATTTCAAGTTACTCCCATGACATTAAATCAAGCCACTACCATGCTACTTTCGCTACTTCAAGCTACTATCACATTTTTTAAGCCATTATCTACTTTTTGAGCTACTATTATTGTGCTACGTTCACCATTCTTCTGATTTCTAGATGGATAAAGGACACCCTCCAATTTTATGGGCTAAGCACTCGCCCTATGAGTTAAGCACCGCCCTCCACCTTAAAGGTTAAGCACCGCCTTCTAAATTTTGGACGGGTTAAGCACCATCTCAAATTTATTTGAGCTAATCAATTTTGCAAAATATTTTCTTATTCTATTGACTCAATCATTTTATCCAGTATTTTAAGGTTCTGCCGTGCTACTATTGTGTTATTTCAAGTTACTTCCGTGATATTAAATCAAGCTTCTATCAAGCTCCTATGTTGTTTTTCCACTCTTATGCTACTTTAAAGCTTTCAAACTACTTTCAAGTTATTTTGTTTCTCCAAGCCACTATTTTACTAAATTTTAGCTACTATTATTGTGCTTCTTCCATTCTTTGATTGACGTAGTTAAGCACTACCCTCGCCTTAAAGGCTAAGCATTGCCCTATGGGTTAAGCACTACCCTCCACCCTTTTTAAAGGCTAAGCACTGCCCTATGGGTTAAGCACTACCCTCAATTTTAATGGTTAAGCATTGCCTATGGGTTAAGCACTACTCCTCCATTTTTAAGGGCTAAGCGCCGCCCTATGGGTTAAGCACTACCCTCTATGGGTTAAGCACTAATTCTCCATTTTTGCTACTAAGCACTTCCTATGGGTTAAGCACTGCCCTAAATGGTTTTTTTAAGGGCTACATTTCCGTATGGGTTAAGCACTATCCTCCATTTTAAGGGCTAATCATTGCTCTATGAGTTAAGCACTACCTCCACTTAATGGGTTAAGCACTACCTCCACTTTAAGGTTAAGTGACCAAGGCTCTAAATTTTAATTGGGTTAAGCATCATCCTCTCAAAATTTATTTGAGTTATTCATTATTTTGCATAATATAATTCTATGTTTATTGACTAATCACATTTATCCAAAGATTTTAAAGTTGTGCTCTTATTATGTTATCCCAAGTTACTCTCGCGATATTGAATCAAACTTCTATCATGTCACTTCAAGCTCCTATGTTATTTTGTCACTTTATGCTACTATCAACATTCAAGCTACTACCGTATTACTACAAGCCACTATTTTATCCTCTTAACATATTATCGTTGTGCTACTCTCATATTCTTTTTAACCTGGATTAAGCATCACTCTTCAAACTTTTAAGGGCTAAGCATAGTCCTACCACTTTTGAACGTTATATGGGTTAAGCATTACCCCCTCCAAAGTTATTCAAGCTACGTTTAATTTTTGTATGTTTATTTGTTAATTATCTCGCCCGTCGCTATTTATTCATTTACTTACTGCAAGCCTCTATCACGCTTTTCACCGCACTTAGAAGCAATTTTTCGCTTGTTTCAATTTTATCTTCCAAATTAGTCCGTATTCAGATATTAATGCATTTGATATGAAATTAATAATTTCATCTATCTTTCTTCTATTCTCATCATGTCATACTTTTTGTCCTTTATTCAAATCATGTATTATCGTCTTGCTTTAGAAATCTCGTTCGCATGTACTAGAACTATACATGGCCTGATTTTCAGAAACTCAAGATATGTAGGCGACGGATACCAATGTCTCGGCCACAACATCTTCACAATTTCATTTTCTTCATTCTACTTCACCGAAATTTGTTCTTCGGCTCCGACAAAATTGGCTACTAGTGTCAACGTTCTTGCCGACACCATCCTCATTCCCGAGCAAAAAGAAGGGGCAGTTGTTGACACCTAATTTTGACCTCCTTATGCCCTGTCTAAGCTACGTATCAATATATATGTGTATTTTAAAATTCCCCTTTTAACGAAATTATTTAATTCGCATTCATAATATTCTAGCATTAATTAGCATATATATTTGAATTGTTTGCATAATTATTTTAATTTATATTTCTCAAACATTTTATTAAATTTATTTCAAGTTTTTAATTTTACAATATTATATGTAATTATGTCATATATAATATATTACAATATATAATTGTCACCCCGCCTTGGGAGGCATGACTGCACTCCGTGCCCTACGAGGACCCGGACTGCTAGACTAGCCGAGCCTAAACACTTTTTGAGCCAGCTGGCTGTAACTTGGGTTTAGGGGAACCAACGGGCTATATAATCCGGGCCATAAATACAACCTCCAAATGACTAGGCCTATAGCCACCTATAAGATAACAACAAACCAATCAGAACCTAAGGTGGGCCGACAAGGCCACCATGTCAGTTTCTAGTTATTTCTCGAATCAAGAACAAGTGCCAAACTGCTATGTGACCAAATAAGATCACCACTACCAACTGAATAAGGCCCCACACGGCCATCATAGACAACATAAACATACACACGGCTCACACGACCAGTACAAATAACCACAAAGGGAATATACAATCCGCAAGCATCTAAGAATATCATAAGATGGTCGGGACAGGGCCCCGCCTGTACCCATACTGTACCACAAAAGAAAAGAAATAGACTTTCAGCTGTCTAGCTCCTAGATGACAGGAGCCGATGATTCTACGTACGGCTAGAATTACGGGGTCGCCTCTCGTCTATGAGTACCTGCAGTAAGTAATGCAGCGCCCCCAACGGGCATCGCACCACTGAGTATTCAAAGCAATAACTAAACATACTAAAAATAGACACTAATACCTATAGTTACCGAGTAACAAGGATGGATAAAGAATCTGCCTCGGGATGGGCGTAATCTATACTTCAGCTAACTATACTGAAAAGCAGATAAGAATCATACTTGTTGATGCGGCGTCCTTGCTATCTAATAATTTAATAAGTAACATATATATATATATATATATATGAGAACCTATACTACCCCATAAGCCTAAGGTGCCAATCAACACGCAATCTATAGACCCCTACTCCTGGCCAAACCATCATAAAATAAATTCACCACTACCTAATAAATATGAGCATCCTGCCGGACTCCCTGGGTATGCCTTGGGCTCTTCCGGGGCTCGACTATAATCGTATCCGAGTCCGAAGGACACCAGAATCGTAATTTAGATATGAATTTGTAATTTGTAATTTGTTCCCCGGGGCGCAAGCGCTATGGTATTCTATAATGCTGATCAGCCTGCCTTGGGAATGCTGCATCCCACTATCCTACTCGTGGACGGCATGCCACTTAGAGTAACGTATCCTCACCCTCTCGGCGTGAAGACACAACTATTAACCCCGGGGCGGAAAGGAAACTCTTAGGGTGCCCATATAAACACAATAGCCCAACAAACAACAATAATCACATATATGTATAACGAATATGATAATACTGCTCATGTTTTGATATTCTATTCCATTCTGCTGAATTAAACCGAATCGACACGAGTCGAAAATAATATCTCAATGTGCTTAATACCGATTCACGTACTTTTATTCTAAATATGGCATCTCAATACAAACATACTTGATACTCGACTTCGATAACTTCCTTCTGGAATTTATTCTATTTTACTATACTAGAATTACTAACCTTCCAAAGAACCGACTTTACGTACCCAGCTTGTCGACTTTCCAAACTAATCGGGTATAACTCGCCAATATTCGGGCCATTATTCCAACCGTATTCACATTCATAGAAATTAGATCTAAATTCATCAAGCATTCTGAAGAAAACCTACTTTGAATATATATATAGCCCAAACTTTGACTTATCAAAAAATAGCCGAAACTCGCTATTTCTCGAAGTCCGGGAAGGGAGAAATATTCACTTTAGGGCTAGGAGTATATTGATTACCACTTGGAGCAATTCCACTTACCATAGCTCGGGAGGACGCATTTGCTCGGCCGAATATCACGAAACTAACTCCGTAGGAATGCCCTCGCAGCCTTAATAATTCACTACCTAAGATTAATTCGAAGTTTCGACCGCGTTTAATAACGTGAAATGAAGGAATTTCTACTAAATCTCCCTTTGCGGTCCTCTCGTTTTCTCGGTTTAAGCTTTCTGGAAATTATGAGTTAAAATGAGAAACTGAAGTGGAGAGGTTTATATACTTGATCCTAGGAAGCCCCTCCGTGGCACGTTGGCCATCGCGTGGACGGCCTCCGTGGCACGTTGCCATTGCGAAGGGGTCTGCCCGGCCTCCTCTTGCGACGATTCGATACGGCGCTTGTTCAGTCTTCCCTAGGCCTTTTCTAGCATGTGTGCATTCTAAAACCCTTAACCAACATGCAAATAGGCCATCTAAATTTCTAAGAATTTACGGTGTAACATTCTTCCCCCTAAGAACATTCTCCCTCGAATGCAAACTCCCGTTCACAGGAATCTCAACTTACTGACTTATTCTCAAAAATTTTGGCAGAGTTTCCTGTAACATGGACTATCTCAAAATCCTAAAATGCAGAAAAGTCCAATATAGGTACTCCACACGAACTATATAGCATTCATCACGCAATAGACTAGAGTCAACTACTTCATTTATACACATAACAAAGTAATTCATAAACAATAATACTAACGTACCTCTAGCTGATTAAGTTTGGAACAATTGAGGATATCTGACTTTCATATCTTCCTCTCGTCTCAAGTCATCTCCTCTCGATTCTCGTTACGCCATAATACTTTGATAGAAGCAATATCTTTAGTTCTCAACCTCGCGACCCGCTTATCTAGTATGGCTAATGAACTCTTCATAAGCCAGCTCTTCCGTAACCTCGACATCCTTAACTGGGACAACTCTAGAGGGGTATCCTATATACTTCCTCAGCATGGACACGTGGAAAACAAAGGTGAACAGACTCTAACTCGGGAGGTAAGTTCAACTCGTGATGCCACTGCCTATTCTTCGCAAATCTAATAAGGCCTTAACAAATCTCGGTCGAGCTTGCCTTTCTTGCCGAATCTCATCACCCCTTTTCATTTGAGAAAACTTTCAAAACACCCAGTCATTCACATAAATTCCAGGTTTCTCGCCGCACATCAACATATGATTTCATGCCTAAGAAGTCAAGAGGCGTTCTCTAATGCTTTACCTTTTCTTCCATGATGAATAATATCTTGACCAATCAGCGCTGACTCTCCTACTACAAACCAGCTAACTGACGATCTGTATTTTCGCCCATACAAAGCCTCATAGGGCGAGATTTGGATAGCGAGTGATAACTATTGTAATAAGCAACTCAATGAGTGGTAAGATTCTCATCCCAAACTACCTACAAAGTCTAATACACACGCCCGCAACATATCCTCGAGAGTCTGAATAGTGCTCGCCTGTCCATCTGTCTGAGGGTTAAAAGCTATGCTGAGCTTAACTGTGTTCCCGTGCTTCTCTCAAATAATTTCCAAAAATAGCTAAGTGAATGCGCCCTCCGTGGGAGAGATAATGTGGAAACTAGAACACCGTGCAGTCTGACTATTTCTCTAATATACAACTCAGCATAATCTTCGGCAGAGAAAGTAGCCCTACTGGCAGGAAAAATGGGCTGATTTTGTCAGTCTGTCACTAATTACCCAAATCGAGTCATTTCTACGTTCCAAAAGGGGGTAATCCTCGCTACAAAATCCATATTTACTGCTTCCCACTTCCAAAGAGGCACAACCATGTCTTGAGTCAATCCGCCCGGTTTCTGGTGTTCCGCTTTACTTGGCCGCGCTAGGAACACCGAGCTACAAATTCTCGGCTATTTCCCTTTTCATACCTCGCCACCAAGACATTTCTTTAATATTGTGGTAGCATTGTCACGCCTAGGTGGAGAGAATAGCGGGCGTAATGTGTACCTTTCGCTGATAATCTCGCTGGCGAAGCCCTAAAATATCTAGAACACAAAGGCGGCTCTCTTTACATCGCAACACTCATCCTCGCTACCTGAAAATCCAGCGCTTTTCCTCACAACTCGTCTTTAAGCCGAACCAGGTCGATCCTCATACTGCCGTTCCTTTACCTCCACAACTAATGACGACACTGGTGTTCTAAATTACCGCTCTGTTGTCCTCTGCTTCGCTACACGAACGGCTAAACCTGCTAACCGGGTGTATTTCGCCAACTCCCGCCGTTCAAGCCGCAAGTATGCCAAACTCCCCATAGATTTGCGGCCGAGGAATCTTTACTACGGTGGCTCTTCCTGGGTGGTACAAAATATTTACATCATAATCTTTTAGCAATTCCTCTCTCTAAGTGAAGATATATTGTAGGCTCTTATGATCAATGAAAATATCCACATGGACGCCGTACAAGTAATGTCTCCATATCTTTAAAGTGTGGATCATACAGTTCCAGGTCATGGGTAGGGTAATTTTCTGTGTTTCCTCAACTGTCTGGAAGCATAAGCAATTACTTTACCATGCTGCATCAACACACATCCTAACCTAATACCAAAGCTGCCACAATAGACTCGTGACAACTGCATCTTCGGCAATGCTAACACCGGGCGGAGGTCAACCGGTCTTTCAATTCCTGGAAACTCTGGTCACATGCCTCCGTCCACTGAAACTTTTTTACTTTTTGTGTCACTTAGCAGAGGTACCGCTATGGTGGAGAATCAACAAATCTTATGTAGTACCCTAATCCTTAAAATCAAGTGACTTTACGTAATGGTAGGTCTCTGGCCATGTATTTATCGCTTATTTTATGTGTGTCTACCTTGTCTACCAACATCCGACACAATATGCTCCTAAGAAAGCTACTGAGTTTGCTTCTAATTCGTTACTTAGAGAACATGGCGTACAAACTACGGTCCTCGAGAATTTGGAGCACTGGTTCTCAAATGATCCCGGTGGTTCGCCCGAGCGAGAATACACTGTAATATCATCAATAAACACTATCACGAACAAGTCCAAGTATGGTCTGAAGATGTTGTTCATCAGGTCCATGAATATTGCGGGAGCATTTGTCGCCCCAAAGGACATGACTAGGGAACTCAAAATGGCCGTATTTGGTCCTAAAGGCAAGTCTTTGGAATGTCCTTTTCACGAACTGAACCCTGATGGTATCCGGATCGTAAGTCAATCTTGAGAAATATCTGGCCCCCTGTAACCGATCAAACAAATCATCTATTCTAGGAAGGATACTTATTCTTGGATCGTAACCTTATTCAATTGCTCTGCATCTATACACATGTGGAGTGATCATCCTTCTTCCTCACAAATAGAACGGCACACCCCAAGGTGAAGTACTCACCCAATAAAGACCTTGTCACCGTGATCTTTCGCTGTTCTTTTAATTCTCCGTGTTCAGTAGGAGCCATACGATGTAGGAATTGATATGGGCTAAGTGCCTCGTTAGCAAATCAATTGCAAAATCTATTTCCTTTTCGGGGAATACCAGTAGTTTGCCCGGGAATACGCTGGGAATTCATTAACCATTGTAATAGACTGGAGAGTTGGAGGCTCTACCTGAACATCCCGACTCTCGACTATGCTATAAATGCATCCCGTAGCTATCAACTTCCTCGCCCGAAGGTAGGAAATAAACCTACCTTTTGGGCGTAGTTGTACGCCTTTCCACTGCATCCTCCCTAGAAAGTGGAATCTGACGCCTTTTGGTCCATCATTCTTACATTGGCATAGCACGACACTAACCAATCCATACCCATAATGGCGCGAAATCACCATTCAATTCTACCAGATCTACTATAGTCTCGACGATCAAAGAATCTTTACAAGACACCCGATACAATCTCTTTTTGGGCACATGGAGTCACCGACGGGTGTAGATACCGAAAAGGGTTGCTAAACCAACTCTGGTACAACACTGAACTTTCGAGCCACAAATGGGGTAACGTAGGAAAAAGTAGATCCTGATCAATCAATACATAAGCATGGTGTGAACAAATAGTCATCATACCTGGGCACACATCTCTGAGACGGCTCTGAATCATGTCTCCCTGGTTGTGCATAGGTACGGCTTGGGCCTATACTCGAACTAGAGGCCCCCGATCTACCTCGGCCTTTACCTTCCGGACTGGTGGGCCTATGCCCTACCGAGGCTGGCCTGGAGCTTGCGGCCCCGCGACGCCCGTCCCGATTATCTCTCGTTCGGCTGTTTAGTAACTACACGCAAGTGCACGCATCGAACAAGTAGTAAAGTGGCTAAGTAAAGCCAAGTATCGATCCTACTGTGGACTAACTAAGGTACTAATTAACTTAAATGTTAATGAACTATATCTTTAAGAATGCGTACAACCAAATAAATACTATTTTGAGAGTTTGAGTTTCCTAATTTATACGAATCTAAGTCAAAATTATAAAGTGAGACTGAACTATAGTAATTAGCAAGTTGAGGTTAAAACGAACCCACAGGGACTGTAATTTATCGATACACCCGGCTAATCTTTCCTTCCCGGTTGCTAGTCAAGAATTATTGCCTATGGATTGGAACTCTCGCCTCCTATCCAACTTAAGAATCATGAACCTTCACCTACATTTTTGTGATAAAAGAATTTCTGGGCGTTCTAGCCATAAAAAATTGATTCCTTAATTGACTAATAAGACTTTCAGATATATTTTTATTCTGAATGTAAATCACCTCAATTTACTAAACTAAGAAGAGATCATATCCTACCAATTCACATCTTTCCAATTTATTTCCTTTTCAAAATCAAAATTAGATTTTTTAGATATACATTAACATTGGCCAAACATTAATGCAGTAAGAACAAGAATTGATAGAACAACCATTGAAGAAAAGATGAAACTGAAATGATCAACAATTACATTCCACTACAATTGTTCTTAACCTTAGAAAGAAGTTAATTTAGCCACTCATTTGTGGATTAAACATCATCAAATGAGTATAAATCATACAAACAATTGAGATAAAGAGAAAGAGATAGAGAAGAACCCTAGAATTTTCGTCCCCTCAACCGCCTGTAACCCACGTTCTTGCTCAACCAAGTCAGAATGTTTAAAATAAACCTAAGTGTGCTATTTATACTATTGAGAATTTTTCCTTAATAACAAGCAATGTGGCACGGAGTGTATGGCGGAGCACTCCTCTGTGCCACGATGGTATCTCGGACCCTTGGAATTTGGCTCCTCAGAATTTTCACCGCTGGCTACGACCTACACGCGGAGCTCCGGCCAACGTGGTGCTATCGCCAAGCACCTACACTCGAAATTGATGTCCTGTAATTGTACTCAACGTAAGCCACGCCTTGTATCGGGTGGCATTGCCTCCGTGTCACGGAGGTAACACAAGGTCACTGGAAATGGCCAAAGTTAAATCACCCGAGGCAGAATGCCCTTCCGCGATGGTACAAGTGGACACGGCTCCATCGCGGAGCCCTTTCTTTTTGCCGTTTCCTTGACCTTTTTTCACTACTTGTTTCCAAGTCCATTCCCGATTTTTACTAACATGTAGCCTTAGCTTCCCAAAATTCCATTTTACCTGCAAACAACACTAATCATGTTGGTTATATAATTTCACATTTTAACTAAAAATCACATGAGAATGCTCACATAACGATAGATAAACACGTTGAAATGAAGCATTTGAGTATCACTTGGCATGCATCGCCAAGATCACTTACCCCACACTTAAAACCTTGTTCATCCTCGAACAATACTCTAACATCTCATGCAATTGACACCCACACATTTCTACTTTAGCTTGACAATTCTAGCTACGGCTATACCGATTATTTAATATAGCAGATCATCAAGAAACATGCATGGTCTCATCAATACACCGACATACACCTACATTAAGACCTCAAACTCAAGAATTCGACTCTCGATTCGGCAAACACATACATGTAAATCAACTGATCAAGACATCTGACACGAAATTCTAATCTCTCATCAAGCATGTGCCCTCACAACACAAGTTATAGTCTCCCCATTTGCAATCATATGATATCTAAAGCATTACATGTGGGGTTATATGAACACGATTTCACTCTCTCTCCCAAAGAATTCACATGCATCATGTCATGAACCTTAGGCTTGCCTCTAGTGTATTATCTAATTAATATAAGGGTGCGTGATGCAAGATCACGTAGGACTTAACGGGTTGCAATGTGTTAAGGAACTAGTAAATACCGGGCTAACCAATAATAGCAACTAGCTTCCTTAAGCGTTTTTCAATACATCCCACCATCATTATGGGCATTGTTTCTTCCTTCATCCTCTCATTCTTGAAATTTTTCTTTATTTTTGTTTCCATTTATTTAAGCACACTGACTTACTAACAAAGATTAGCTATACATCTTCATTTTATTTAATTACAAAGAAGTGCACCTTCGCCCTTTTCCTTAAATCTCACCACTTCCACTTTTCCTTCCTTTTCACAATTCTCACTCCTTTACACTGTGGGAAAATTGTTTTTCTTGAGCGCTTAAGAGATTTGGATCAAATTCACGCTAATGAAAACAAGGGATTAAGCTCGGTTTGTACCTCTTCAAAGAATGGGAAAAAAATAGGCTAAAGGCTCAATGGGGCTAACTAAGATGTACATTCAAGGTAGGTATGATAATGGAAAAACTTTCGATTTAATCAAAGAAATGCCTACAGCCTTTCCTACAATACGCATCCTTCATTTGCTTTCGTACAATACCAGGCAAGTTCTAAACAATTTCACACAATAGCATGGAATAATCGAAACTCACCTCACACTCATGCACATGTCAACTCAAGAAATATTCACGTACTCTTTCAATCGCCTAATTACAAGAATTCAATACAAGCCTCGATCACACTGAATCGAACTTATGGCCTAGGTATCTCAACATGTTTACACATTTGCATGCTTTTCATACGAATCACCTTTTGTAACTTACTATCATGTACAACACGTAATAAGAATTCCGAACCATGAAGTAGCGACATCCGTTTGGGAAACAAAAAAAGAAAGAAAAAGAAAGAAAAAACTACCCTATAGACTACATTTCAAGACGGTCGTCATCCATTCATCATAGGGAACGGAACTATTTACGACTTTGGTTCAATGGGTCTATTTTCGGTAAAGCACCGAAAACAAACTTCGAGAAACCCAATCATAAAAATTAAATAAAAATTTTAAAAATATCGATAATTTCGATAGAAAACAAAAATATTTACACAACAACCAACAACAGCTCACCACAGCACACAACAACTTACATTCATTACAATACCAATTTACATTACAAAACATACCACACAAAGTCACAAGGTCATATTTTTGCACAGTAATAAACAACACAAACATACACATGAACAAAACAAAGCAACTGCATCTAACTACCCCACCCCACACTTAAACCGAACACTGTCCCCAGTGTTCACATAATTTCACATATCACAAAGGTAGGTGGTGAAATCTCCTGATCACCAAGTATTCAATTCTTCATCAGGTGTCATGCTCATCTCCCCCAAACTAATCGCCCCCGCCGTTTTCATTCACTCCAAAATTCTCACCCTCACGGCATGTCTCCTCATTGTGGGGACATCATCTACTGGCTCTACAAATGTTGGCTCCACTCTGCATAGAGCCCGGGCATTTTCGCCAAAGGTAATTCCAAGTCGAGCTGCAAAGCTCATCCTATTGCCGCCTCCCGCCTATGCGCAACCGGGCAGCATTCGGCATCCCTGCATATGCGGTCGTATACTCGATCATCCCGAGCATGCCACTCGGCTAGTGTGAGAACCGGCCCATGAGTAGTGTCAGGTTTCTGTTTTTGGTGACATCCAAGGAATGCCTGTCAATTTGGGGAATGTAATCTGGGTGGCCTCTTCCTTGATATCATGGCCCTCAGAACGTGGTAAGAAACCACCAAACCCAGCATTCGCTCTTTGATGTAGTTTGGTTTTTCATGGCGGAAACATTACTCGCCCCAACATTTATCTCAAGCGCTTTCATCAGGGCATACACCAAGCAGCATTTCCGGTCCTGGGTGACATCTGTCATGTGCACCCCCGGGGATCAAGCATGAGCACACAATTATAAGCCGATCCCGGCTTCCTCGTTCTCATCCGATAGGGCAAATCCTCGATGGCAGCCCCTCTCCTTGTGCCTGCTCCACTGTGCTGCCTGAACGGGTTCCACATAGAGTATTTCTGATGTCCGCATAAGGTGGAGTTATGTTCAGTTGCCGGAGTACATGGCTTCTGTGTCCCGCGCCCCCACAGAGCATTCAAATGATGGGGCTCAAAAGTACAACTCGCCCGAGTTATTGACGGGGTGACTGTGGAGGGTCGGGCTCCAGTTGGCATAGAACTCGAATCAGATGGAGATTGCACCTCTGCCTCTTCGAAGATGAAGTTCAGCCCGGTATGTCAACCGGTGTACGATCCTTGGGAATTTCGTGCGCGTTCTCATATTTGCTCCTCCCCGGAAGTATTTGCTTCTCTGTGTTTTGGATACCATTTCTTCCTTCGTGAGTCACCCATCGGGTTCCGTATTGTCGGTTTTGGCCTCGCGGAACTGCTGGGTGCTGCTGGAACTGCTGTTCTCAATTTTAACTTCTTCTGCGGGCGCCCGATGTGGACGCGCCTCTCTTCCTTATCTTTGCCCGCCCGACATTGTTCCTCGCACATTTAACCATACAATCCCAGTTATTCAAATATAATTCAGCTACAACTAAGGTTGGGCTTAATTGATCACCCCACACTTAGTCTTTATCCGCAATCAAAACAATTCGGTAAGACATTTATGATTTCTCAAGTTTTACATTCAACATGCTAGTGCCTTTCATATAGTTCGATGGAATAACACACACTACTCCGACTTTGTACAACGAATAACAATATCGCCACGATTCTATTACATCATCATAGTACTTAGCCAAATTCTTTGTCTCAATAACCTATGCAATTCACCAATTTTATTTTCCCGAAAATCCCTTGTCTACTTAACATATTCAACTTTATTCACAACATCATTCACTTCACCCAATATGCACAACCCAATTTTATCACATTTCAAACAAATTTAAAGCTCCCTATTCAAATTTCAACCCTAGCTACCAATTTCGCAATAATTAAATAAAACATGCATTCATCGAGTTCATATACTCACAACGATATTATGAACATCAATCAATCATAACTTAAAAGAATTCAAGCTCAATTTTCACTTAGGGCAAGGTTTACTCACTTCACATGTTCAAGCAACTGAAAACAAGTAAAAATGAGGTAAAGTTCAAGAACATACCTTTAATCCGATGAAATCAAAGAAAACTTGAAGAAAACTTGTGCCTGTGGTCCGTGTCATTAGGGGAGAAGGGAATTTGGGGTTTGTGTCGCGTGAGGGAAGGGAAAATAAGGAAAGAAATGAGGGAACAAGTTTTAAGGTGATATTTCTGGCGCGGGTTACCCGCATCTGGTGTGACCCAACGCTAAATAATACTTCATCGTGTCACGGAGGGTAACGTGAGCACCCCCTCCGTGACACTGAGCTACCGCGTAGGCTCACCGTCATTCCACTTTTTATTTTTCCCACCTCGATTTTGTTTCTTTTGCGCTTCTTTGCATTTTTGTCCTCCGTTCCACCTGAAAATCATTTCACCACAATAAATTGGTTAGAATTCATAGGTTTAAACGCAAACAATATTTTTTTATTTTTTTTCTTTTCTCTATTTAATTCTTTTTTTTTTTTTTCCAAATATTTCTACTCATCTATTACAACAATTTCACGGGTTGCCTCCCGCGCAACGCCATTTACCGTCAGCGATCGACGTCATTTACACTCAATCATCCTCTAGAGTGATGGACGTCTTCTCTCGAATAACGCCCTCACCCCAATAATGCTTACAACGCTGCCCATTAACCAAGAATGTGGCACATCGATCTCTTGCTAACTCCACCGCCCGTGCGGGGTCATTCTCACTACCTCAAATAGCCCTGACCATTTGGACCGCAATTTTCCTAGAAACAGCCTCAATCTTGAATTGAAAAGCAATACTTTCTGCCCCTGCTCAAAAATACGATGCACCATATGCTTAATGTGTCACCTCTTTATTTTCTCTTTGTAGAATTTGGCACTTTCATAAGCATGCCAATGAAACTCATCAAGTTCGTTGAGTTGCATCAGCCTTTTCTTACCCGCTAGCTCTAGATCCATGTTCACTTCCTCACGGCCCAAAAGCTCGGTGTTCTAGCCCACCGGCAGATGACACGCCTTCCATAGACCAATCTGTACGGAGAAGTCCCAATTGGTGTCTTATAAGGGCCGAGCAAGACCACAACACATCGTCGAGTTTGCTTGACCAATCACTACGTTGTGCATTCACTATTTTCTGGAGAATCTGCTTACTTCTATTCGACACCTCCACCCTGCTCCACTAGTTGGGGATGATATGTTGTTGCTACCTTGTGGCGCACCCCCATACTTAGCTAGAAATTTCTTGAAACTTACTTAAGCAAAATGAGCCTCCATCATCGATAATGGCTCGGTGTCCCGAACCTCGGTGAAATGTGTCACAAATTTTGTTACCACTTTGTTGTCATTCCCGGGGCAAGTTGTTGTTTCAACCCACTTTGATACATAATCAACGGCCATACCAAGATGTAACGATTTCCAAATGACGCGTGGGAACCCGCCCAGGAAATCTATACCCCATATTATCAAATATCTCCACTTCTAATATATGTTGCAGCGAATCTTGCATCCTACCAATTGTGCCTGTCCTTGACATCTATCACACATTTTTACGTATGCCATAGAGTCTCTAAACAAAGGGTACGCTAAAAGAAACTCCGACTGTAGCACCTTGTGCGCTGCCCGCGCTCCTGGTGCTCCTCCATACAATGAAGAGTGACAACTCCCTAAAACTCGGCAAGCTTGCTTTGCAGGATGCATCTTCTCATCACCTGATACGGTCCCCGCTTAAAGAAGTACGGCCTATCCCAAATAAAATACCTGCAATCATGCCTCATTTTTTTTCTCTCTCGTTGAGCCGTAGCTCGGTGGATAGACTCCACTCACTAGAAAATTCACAATGTCTGCATACCAAGGGATTCCAGCTTCCCTTATTGTAAAGAGCTTCTCATCCGGGAACTCCTCTTTGATGTTGTCACCTTCCTTCACATGCGATCGAATTTTCCAATCGCGATAGGTGATCTTCCACTGATTCTTCGCTCCCGAATCTCTAGGTCAAACTCTTGCAACAAAAGATCTATCTGATCAACCTGGGATTTACATCCTTCTTTAAACAGACATCAATCGCTGCATGATCCGTATACACCACTACTCTAGAAACCCACCAAGTAGGACCAGAATTTATCAAATGCGAATACCAATTGCTAGCATCTCCTTTTCGTGACCGTATAAATAACTGGGCAGCCCCAAAGTGTTTTGCTTGCATAATAAATAGAATGAAAATTCTATTCCTCTGCTGCCCCAATACACTCCCACGCCACACGCTTGCATCACACACGTTCAAACGGTTGTTCCCAATCCGGGAGAAATAAGGATAGGTGCTTTAATACCTCGCTTCAACTCCTCGAATGCTTTGGACACAAGCTCATCAAACTCGAACTTCACTCTTTTTCTAGCAACTTGCATATTGGCTCAGAAATTTGAGAGAAGTTCTACGAACCGTCTATAGAACCCGCATGTCCGAGAAAACCGCGAACACCTTTCACTAACACCGATGGTAGCTTTTCAATAACTTCGAACTTAGCACGACGACCTCCAATCCCTTGCAAGATACTCTATGGCCAAAGGCGATACCCTTGACTAAGAAGTGACATTTCTCCCAGTTGAGTACAAGTTGGATTCTTCACAATGAGCTAGAACCTCAAGATTCGCAAAACAAGTAGCAAATGAATTACCGAAAACAGAAAAATCATCCATAAATACCTCTACGAAATCTTCCACCATGTCGTGACAGATAGCTATCATGCATTCCTGAATGTGGCAGGTGCAGTGCATAACCCAAATGGCATCCGCCTAAAAGATATGTCCCATAAGACATGTGAAAAAGTAGTCTTCCCCGGTTCCTCCCAAGTTATGGCTATTTGCTTATAGCCAGAGTACCCATCAAGGAAACAATAATATTCTTGTCCAACCAATCTGTCCAATATCTTATCAATGAATGGGATAGGATAGTGATCTTTCCTTGGGGCTTCATTGAGCTTTCTAGTCCATGCAAACCGCCACCCATGACCGGCGTGTAGGGATCAACTCAGATTTTTCATTGCGACCACGGTCATCCCCCCTTTCTTTGGGAGACACTGAACGGGGCTGACCCATTCGCTGTCCGAAATAGGATAGACCACACTTGCATCAAGCCACTTAATTACCTCTTCCTAACCACATCCTTCATCATCAGTCGTCCTCCACGATGTTGTACAGCTTGGCTTTGCTCCTTCTCCATGAAAATTCTGTGTGTGCAAAAAGCTGGATTAATACCCCGAATATTTGACATTTGCCAGCCCATCACTTTTTCCTTCTTTTGAGAACCACCAATGCTTCCTTTACCTGTTCCGCTACTATTTTGGCGGAGATGATGACTAGAAAGGTGTCATCTCCCCCAAAAGACATATTTCAAATGTTGAGGCAATGTTTTCAACTCCAGTTTTGTGCTTCTCATTAGATGGTTTTGACAATGGTTCCACGAACCTCATTAAAGGTTGAAAGTCATGCTTCCTGAGATACCATTTTGGTTCATTCAACATTGCACCATCTCATAAGTATGTTCATCTCCGAAATGATCGAAGCTCATCAACGCTCTTTCCAATGGATCTCGAGAATCAACAATCTGATGAATTTCTGCTTGATTTATCACATTGATTGCTGAAAGCTCCCTCTCATAGATGGACGGAAGCTTCATGGCCTTAGATACATCAAATACCTCCACTTTTTCATACGCGCATGTGGTTAGCCGCCCCAGCCTACATCAATCAAAGCTCTTCCTGCTGTTAAGAAAGGACGTCCCAAAATAAATGGGACTTCGCATCTGACTCAAAATCTAAGACAATAAAATCTACCGGGAAGATAGGAGCTCACTTGCACCAAAGACGTCCTCCACAATACCATCCGGTCTAGCCAAAGAACGGCCCTGCTAATCGCAAGATTACCGTAGTTGGTCTAGGACTGCCCAGCCCAACTTCTGAACACCGATGTTGGCATCAAGTTAATGCTCTCTCCCAAGTCACATAACTACGAGCTCTGATACTTTGCCCTATTGTGATTGAATTGTAAAGCTCCTAGGGTCCTTAAGCATTTTTGGCAACCTAGATCGTATCCGGAAGTGCACTCCTCATTAAGCGCCACCGTAGCATAATCCGTCAATCTGCTTTTGTTCGCTACGATGTCCTTGTTATACTTTGCATATTTCGCACTCCTCCAAAACATCAACCAAAGGTAAATTAATGTGTACGTGTTTAAGCACCTCCATGACCTTTTTGAAACACGCCTCTCCTTGTGTTTCTTTAATCTTTTGAGGGAACGGGGTGGTGGTATTTCTACTTCAGCTGCCTTCTCCTTCCCCTCTCAGCTCACTCATACCTCTTATTTTCCAAAGGTTTCGACCGCCGAGGTGTTCTTTCCGATTACACCTCCTTGAGAGTTGTAAACCACTCCTTGTGATCACGGCATTAACCTCGCTTGGGATTCGGGTCAGTGTCACTGGTAGTCCTCCTCTTGGCCTGGTGTTTGAGCTCCAACCAGTGGTCCAAAATGGTACTCCAATGCCTTTTGTAGCTAACTTGTTCTTTATGTCTCGCTGCCAATTTCACATAATCAGCATGCAATTGAGCTTGGTTAGCTAACATATTTTTAAACATTTCCTCAATGTTGGTGGTTGTGAGGAGGTGATGCGCCTCTCTCGTATTGAGTCTCGATAATTTCGTTGCCCTTGATTTCTTCACGCACCCGATTCGAACACCGCCCTTGATGGCTGTAACTACCCCAAGAGAAATTCGATGATTCCTCCAATTCGAGTTGTAATTATTGCCATACCGTTGGTGATTATCATATTAATTCCCAATAAAGTTCACTGAATCTGATTTGAACCACAACACTCAGCTGAGTGTTCTTACTACCGCATACTTCACCAAACCGCTGCACTACATTAACCGGGGCTTGAGGTTGATTCAAGCCATAATGCTAAAGTGGGTGTTGAGTTGATCTTGCAACGCAGTTATCTATGCATCGATAGCTGTAAAACCATCTACTTCTAAAGACTCCCTGCCGCTTTCCTTGTTCCTCTTCAGAAGAGTCCGCATTCCACTCTCGGGATTTCCCGCGAAATACGATTTAACAAAGTATACAGCTCCCCATAAGCCTTTTCTAATGCTTGTCCCCCACCCGAGTCTAGCAAAATTTTTTGTGTGGGGTTCCAAATCCTCTATGAAAGTATGCACCAGCACATCATTGGACTGGTGATGATGAGGACAATCCCGTAATATGGATTTGAATCTTTCCCAAGCTTGATACAACTTCTCACTCCTCTCTTTGTTTAAAACTTAGAATCTAACTTCTAAGTCTTGCCGCTTTCCCGATGGAAAGAATCAAATCAGAAATTTTCTTGCAAGATCATCCCAATGGTGATAGTGTTAGGTGGTTCAGCTTTCAACCACTCTTTGCTTCCCCAATAATGAAAATGGGAATAATGTAAGCCTACGTAATCGGATTATACTCCAAAGAGGATGTAGTGTCACTATCTCCAAAAAGTTTTGGAGATGTTGTTGTGGATCTTTTGTGAGGGAGACTCTGTGAATTGTCCGCTGGTGTGCAACAATTGCAACATTTCCTTCGTTTAATCTCAAACTCCCTCCCGGCCTGCCCGCGAATACTTGATGTAACATTGTTAGCATGTGGGATTGCCACTTCGCGAACCGGCCTAGCTGCCATTTCTTCGGGCACTAACACTGCCCTCACAAGTGGTGGATTCTGTTGTTGCTCCAAGATTGTCTGTCTAGAAACTGCAGCTTCTTCTAGATCTCCCGTCTTTGACGATGGAATTGTCTTTTCTGGGCCTAAGTATGAATCCACCAAATTCTCCTTATCTCTTGCCGTTGTTCAATCGTAATTCAATATCTGCAAGAATAAGGCTAAGAACATGTTGTCAACACTTATATAGAATTTGTAAACTAACACTACGAAAATAATTTTACCACTGCCGCCCCCGCGAATCTGCGCCAAAACTTGTTCGGATGTTTACACCAAGCACGTAAGTGCACGTGATCGAACAAGTAGTATAGTGGCTTAAGTAAAGCCAAGTATCGATCCCACAGGGACTAAACTAAGGTACTAATTAACTTAACCGTTAATTTAACTATATCTTTAAGAATGCATAACCAAATAAATACTATTTTGAGAGTTTGAGTTTCCTAATTTACACGAATCTAAGAAAAAATTATAAAGTGAGTCTGGACTATAGTAATGAGAAAGCTGAGGTTAAAACGAACATGCAGGGAATTAATTTATTGATACAAATTCGCTAATCTTTCCTTCCTGCTGCTAGTCAAGAATTATTGCCTATGGATTGGAACTCGCCTCCTATCCAACTTAAGAACCATGAACCTTCAATCTACATTTCTGTGATAAAAGAATTTCATGTTCTAGCCATACAAAACCGATTCCTTAATTGACTAATAAGACTTTCGATATTTATATTCGGACAAATCAATTCTCAATTTACCAAACTAAGAAGAGATCATATCCTACCAATTCACATCTTTCCAATTTCTTTCCTTTTCAAAATCAAAATTGATTTTTTAGATATACATTAACATTGGCCAACATTAATGCAAGAAGAACAAGAATTGATAGAACAACCATTGAAGAAAAGATGAAAACCGAAACATCAACAGTTACATTCCACTACAATTGTTCTTAACCTCAGCAAGAAGTGAATTTAGACACTCATTTGTGGATTAAACATCATCAAATGAGTATAAATCATACAAGCAATTGAGATAAAAGAGAAAGAGATAGAGAAGAACCCTAGAATTCGCCCCATCAACCACCGTAACGCACGTTGCTCAACCAACTCGAATGTTTAAAAATAAACCTAAGTGTGCTATTTATACTATTGAGAATTTTTTCCGGAAAAAGCAACGTGGCACGGGAGTGTATCGCGGAGCACTCCTCCGTGCCACGGGGTATTTGCGGACCCTCTCTGGAATTTGGCTCGAATTTTCACTGGCGTGCCACGGCCTGCATCGGGCAGAGCTCGGCCAACGTGCCACGTGCTATCGCTACACCTACACTGGAAAATGATGTCCCAGGTAATTGTACTAACGTGCCACGACTTGTATCGCGTGTCATTGCCTCCGTGTCACAGAGTGTAATGCGAGGCTTCACCGGAAATGGCCAAAATTAAATCACCTCGAGGTAATGCCTCCGTGATGGCAGCGTGACACGACTACATCGCGGAGCCCTTATTATTGCTTCTCTTCCTTAACCTTTTCCACTCCTTGTTTCCAAGTCCATTCCCGATTTCTACCAACATGTATCTTAGCTTCCCAAAATTACATGATTTAATTCATGAATTGAACTTGAAAACTTGTTGGAAATTTTCAAATATAAGTTATAAATTTTAATTAAAAATCACATGAGAATGTACACATAACGATAGATAAACAAGTTGAAATGAAGCATTTGAGTATCACTTGGGCATGCAATTCTTCCCAAGATCAATCTCGGCTACCCTGACCCTGGCTGGGCAGCTCCTCATCAAATGACCCTCCGCCTCGCATATATAACACCCGTGGAGCCATATTCGGCACTTCCAAGGTGGGGTTGACTGCAAAATAGAGCAAGGTGGGGGTGTACCGGCCGCTCTCTTCCCTCCTCTCGAGGTGAATCTACCATCTGAGAACCGCCGCCCGACTTTGACCGGCCCTCACTGAATCTACCACTCTGTCAGCCGTGATGGAGGTGGGGGTCTTGGTGGCTCATTGACAACCGTGGCCTAGGTCCTTCCACCCTCCCCGTGTATTTCATTTGATCTATCTCGCGGTGCTTTTCCTAATTTATCCATCTCGCTTACTGCCGCCGTCTAAGGCCCTCACAGTCCGGGACAAAGGCCTTCACCAGAGCAATATCCATATCCTCCCGCACAGAAGGTTATGCATGCCTCATTTTATTCGGGTTCGACTCCATAATAAAACCGGTGACTCTAGATGGCATGGCAGTCCACAAAGGCTTCTGAGCATGTGGGCTAAGGAATCGAACCGTAGGGCGTAGTCCAGCATACTCATCGCCCCCCGCTCAATGTAAAAACCGGTCCATATGGGCCTGTCGGATTTCGTGGTAGATAACGATCTAGAAGGCTTCGAAAAGATGGACCAGACGGAGGGCAACCTCTCTCCCTCGAGAACTTTCCCTAACTTTCATACCACAACACAAAGAATATCCTCGGCACTCGAATACCGCTAACTCAATCGGACTCAGAGATGTCACATGCATGACCCGAAAGATTCTCTCGCATCTGATCCAAGAAGTCCCGAGGGTCCTATGGCCGATCCGACCCGTGAACCGCTAGGGGACCTAGTGCCAAAATTCTCGGACCAACTTCTGTGCCCTCCTAACGATTTTGCCGCTGCAGACGGTACTGACCGGCACCGGGGCAGTCAATGGCTTGCGCCAACATAACTAATACCCTTTGAATCTCCCTGATCAGATGGTGTAAGTATATGGACTATCTGGAGAGTGCTATTCCGAGTGTCTCCCCGATTAGGTGGAGACTGCTGAGAAGATTGGGATGATGCTCGTACGCCCTCAAATCGGGTTGATTCTAAATGGCCGAGGCATTCCCGATGGTGCCTTCTCCTCGCAAGTGTATCCAGTCTCTTACCTATGGCAGTCGTCGTCCGCCATTTTGCACTGTAAACAAAGAGTATGATAAGTTTTAGGGATTCAATCCTATAATGTACGTTTCTATGGCACGACCGAATATGAATAAAGATTAACCATCCTATTATGCCTTGCAGCCTCCTTCCTATGGTATGTGGTGCACAACACATCTATAGACAAGACTCTACTTAGCCCGGCTTATGTGCACTCCCCTGACATGACCTCGCTCTATACCAAGTTTGTCACACCCCACCTAGGAAGGCATGATCGGCACCTAGTTCCTACGAGGACTGACTCAGTCGGATCGTTGAGCCTAGCACTTCTGGTGCTAGGCTGGCTCTAACTCGGGTTTATGGAACCAATGGGCTATATAATCACTGTGAAATACAGCCTCCGGCCATTTGGCCTATAGCCACCTATAAGACAACAACAACTACCCAGAACAACTAGTAGTATAAAGGAACCTATGCGGGCCGACAAGGCCACCATGTCATTTGAAGTTATCAATCAAGAAAACAAGTGCTAAACCGCTACGTGACCAACAAGATCAACACTACTAATCGAATAAGGCCCCACACGGCCATCATAGACAACTAAAGATACACACAACCTCACACGACCAATACAAATAACCACAGGAATATACAATCGTAAGCCTCTAAGAATACCGATAAGATGGCTCAGGAAAAAGGCCCCGACCTACCCATACTATACAAAAAAAGAAAAGAAATATACCTCTAGCTGTCAGCTTCGGATGACAAGAGCGATGACTTCGTGTGCTAGCCGGAATTACAAGGGGTCGCCTCGTCTATGAGTACCGCAGCAAGTAATGGCCCCTAAAAGGGTGTCGCACTAATAGTACCAGTATGCAATGCAATAACTAAATATGATTGAAATAGACAGTACACGATAGTTACCGAGTAATAGAATATGGCTAAGACTGACAGAAGAATTTAATTGAGCTTAACTATACCGAAAGAAGATAAGAATCATACTTGCCGATGCGGCGTCCCCGCTATCTATCAATTTAAAAAGTAACAGACACACATATATAGCATACAAGAACCTATACCAACCCCCATAAGCCGGGAAGGGATCCAATCAACACGCACCTATATACCCTACCCAGGTCAAAACTATCAAAAAATAAATTCACCACTACCTAATAACTACGAAAGCATCTCGCCGCCCCCTAGGTATGCAGCTTTCTGGGCTCGGAAACTCCTGACTATAAATGTATCTAAGTCCGGAGGACTCATAACCGTAATCTAAGATCCGTATCTGTAATCTTTAATCTGTGCCTTGGGCGCAAGCGCACGACAGGGTATGCTATAATGTGTTGATCAGCCTGCTATGGGTAATCTGCATCCCATCTGGGCCCTATTGCGGACGGCATGCTACTTCCTTGAGTGATACTACCCTTCAAGGGCGAAGCCGACAGCCTATTAACCCCGGGTGGAAAGGAAGCTCTAAGGGTGCCCATAACACAATCGTGTCTCAACAAACAACAATAATCACATATAGAATGTATAATGAATCTGATAATACTGTTCATGTTTTGATATTCTATTCTGATTCTCTTGTTGAATTAAACTAAATCTGGTACCGTGTTGGAAATAATATCTCGCGTTTAATAATCGGATCTACCAACTTTTGGCTCTAAATATGGCATGTCAATACAAACATACTTGATACTCGACTTCTGGAACTTCTCTTGGAATTTATTCTATTTACTATACTAGAATGACTAACCTTCCGAAGAAACTGATTTACATACCTCAAATGTCGAATTTTCCACTTAACCGGGCGTAATCCGGCTAATATTCACTATTTCTTCCAACCGTATTCACATTCATAGCAATTAGAACTAAATTCATCAACATTCCAGAAAACCTACTTTGAATATATATATAGCCCAAACTTTGACTTATCAAAAAATAGCCGAAACTCGCTATTTCTGAAGTCCGTAAGGGAGAAATATTCACTTTTTAGGCTAGGAGCAGATGGGCACTATAATTTGGAGCAATTCACCCTTACCTTTAGCTCGGTAGGACGACGGTTCAAGCACAAATTTCACGAAAACTAACTCCGCAAGAATGCTCCCTGCAGCTTAATACTTCACTACCCAAGATTAATTCAAGTTTGGTCCACGTTTAACAGCGCAATGGAAGGAATTTCACTAAACCTCTCGTTCCGTCTCGCTTTCTTGTTTTCTTTCTAGAAATTATGAGTTAAAATGAGATAAAACCAAGTGGGAGGGGTTTATATATTTGAGCCTGGACAGCCCCTCCGTGGCACGTTGGCCATCGCGGAGGGAAGGCCTCTCGTGGCACATTGCTAATGTGGAGGGATCTGCCCCCGCCTCTTTCGACGGTTCGATGCGGCGCTTGTCCGGTTCTCCCTGAGCCTTTTATAGCATGTATGACATTATAAAACCCTTAACCAACATGCGAATAGGCCATCTAAATGTCACGAATTTACGGGTTAACAATAATATACATACATACATACATAGTTTCAATTAAACAAGCTTCTTTTCAAAATATATAATTTTCATTAATTATAAACTATTTACATAATAATGTTTGTATAATTTTTACTTAAATTTTATAAATTTATTGATATCAATAATAATATTTATTAAATATTATCGTAACTTATAATAATATTTATTAAAGTTTATCGTAATTTAAACTATTGGTGCTACTCATTTATTAAAATTACTTACAAGTAGTGTTTTTCTTACTTATATAGCAGCTAATTTATTTAAATCTAGCCGCTTCTTGCCTTATTCAGCTAAATTTAGTCATTCTATAAAAATCTGGACACTTTTTAAAAGCAATTCATGTCTGAATCAATTCCTACCCATATAACTGGTATCTAATGACCCGCTGGGTAACCTGAAACCCGACCCATTTGATTTATTTTAATCTCAGCCCTTTGTTTATTTTGATCCAACGATCCAGATCCAAACCCTACTTCTTTTCCATTTTAATCACATTACCCTATCAAAACCCTACTCTTTTCCTCATTCTTCTACCAAGAGCAACTTGCACCCTCACCCTATTTTCCTTCCTTCTCCGTCCCTTAGTAATCCCTTCATCTCCGCCGCACCACCACTCCCGTGGAATACAAGGAAAGCAGCCGCACACCCCAAATTTTATCTTGCTCCTCTTCTTCATTAACGCCGCTAAACCAACCCCTCCTCTTTCTCTCTCGCTAACTCGCTCCAAACTAAAATTACCTCGCACATCACAAACAAGCTCGGCGAAATACCGGCAAAGAAATCCCTCTACCTCCCCTCGCCTCTCTCTCGCTCACTGTTTCTCTCCGGCGAAATACAGTGCTCCACCGCCGCACTCTTCTCTCCTTTTTTGTTTTCTCTTCTCTCGCCATAAACATCGATACACAGCTGCCTCTCCATCAATGGCCGCCGCTGACCGGAGAAATACCACCCTCGCCTTTCACCAAATCTCCCTTCGTCTCCTCCCGCTGTCAAATGAAAAATGACCAAACCGACACCCTTACCACTATTTTCTCCTCTCTCCCTCTATTTCTCACCATTTCCGGCCATGTTCGATCAAACACAACACCACTACTACCAGATCTCCACCACCAAACAACCATTGTACACCCCCGATTGCTCCGATCGGCAGAAATAGCCGCACAACCAGACCTCAAACTCCCATTGCTTATTTCAATAGGTTGATTGGCTATTCTTTACATATAGTCAAAATACATGTTCTTGCATGTGTTCGATTTGTTAAAATTAATTTTACAAAAATAAAAAAATTAAAAATATTTTTAATTATATATTAGAATTATATAGTGCTACATAATAGTTTTTTAATTTATTTACATTGGAATTAAATATACCATTCTTTAGGGTGTGATCATTATGTTTCTCTAGAGTCGAGATATCTACTTGGTTACTTTGTGTAATTCGATTCTCTTTTTCATTTTCGAGTGTGATTTAATATGGTTTATTTACTTGTTAATTGTGGCAGTTTTAGATTTTAATATTGTGACAGTTTTTTCGCCCAAATGAACATGGCAACTCAATATCACTTAGATCTAAGACTGTCCAAAGTAAATGGCTTATATGATAAACCTTCAAATTTCATACTTTTCTTTCCATGGTTTCTATTTTAAGCCCTAATATGTTCAGATTAATATGAGTGCCAAGTATCATTTTCTGTTTCAAATGATCTACTCTTGTCTACTTGAATATTGAATGTGTGAGAAACCTTAAGGATTTTTTCGTCTTGATTTAGTCTTAATTTCACCATGTTTAGCTTGTTACGCATCTTCAAATTATTGGCATATCTATGATTTACCCATATAAAGTCGCACATATGTTTATTTGGTTTCTATTTTAAAATAACTATGTTCTAGCTAGACCAAGTGGTAAAATTCTAATTGGCATGACGCCTCTTTTATCGAAATATTATCCGCATAGCCCGCATATTAAATACACATTTCGATTCGCCTATTTCTGCCTCTATGGGTTCATATTTATATAATGTGATCATGTGCTTGGTCAAATCCATAATTTGTTATTTTATTGTTTGAATACTGAGCTGGATTCATTTTTCTTACTATGTCAGCTAATTAAATACGGTAATATTTGCTTTATGAAATTTAATGACTTAATAGTTTGGTATCAATGTGGTATATTAATCTTCACTGATTTTTTCTATCTTTTTAATTAGCTGACAGCTCAATATTCATTTATTTTTCGGTAACCGTAGTAATTTGAGAATCATAGCTGGATGTAAAAACATGTGATAGTTTCATACTTGTTTATTTTTGGAACATTCTATTTCTTTTCCTTAGTAAGTGAGAACCTTTTGTAGTGTTTAGTTATTTGGGGAAAGTTTCTTCATAATATCTCATGTTTATGTATGATTGATTTTTTTATTCTTCCTCCCTTAACTGGGTCAGTATATGGTCTTTAAGGAAATTGGGATAAATTGTACATTGATGTGATTCATTTATCTTATTAAGGAAAAGATGGTGTGACTAATTATTCCTTTACCTTAACTGAGTTGGTATATGATTTATTTATGATTTTTTTAATGCTAAATTGATTTGTATTACTTATTCTTTAAAAGGAAATCTCGTTATGATTTATGCCCTACCAATCATCTCCTTAAACAAATTTTTAATATTTATTTATTTTGTTGATTTAGACACATCCATAGATACTGATGTTAATTATACTAATTATAGTAAATAAACTTGTTTGAAGGAAAGAATCTCTGTGATTGAGGAGTTTCTTCCCTTTTTTACTCTCTTATTGATTTTTATCTCTAATATATAATAATTCTCTTCTTTTCTTATTGGGTCATTGGAACATTGCTTTTCAATGGAAAAATATTTTTATCCTCTGGCTTAACATTCAACTTGATGGTTCTAAAAACAACACAACTTCGTTTACCCTCAAGTACAACTTTGTCGCTCTTTTCTTTCTTTCGATAATACTATATTTCTAACCCGCCTCAACACAGCACCGGCCGAACTTTGAGATTCTCGTGATCTTGATGTGTTGAGGTTTGGGTCTCAATCGTGGAAAAGGTTTGAAATTATTGGTAATCGTTGTTTGTCTAAATTATCTTTAATTGGTTAGTTTCATCTAATGCCCCAAGGAATTTTTAATGTGCATTCTTCGATATTTGATGTTTTATTTCATCACCTAATAATGTATGTCTGAAATTTTATACAGCATGTTTGATGTCTGACTAAATAATCGAATGTGCTAAGTATGTTCTAATTGTTAGAATTCATGATGTGTATACTTGTACGTGCATCTTCGCTTTATTTATTTGCTTAATAGGTTCTTCGTGAATTGAAACAAAGGGTCCTGACAAGATGGGGATCAAGACTTATTTAATTTAGTATTATTCTCATGTATCTTTATCTTATTTATTTGTTTATTTATC
Source organism: Datura stramonium (assembly GCA_018107945.1). NCBI lineage: Eukaryota > Viridiplantae > Streptophyta > Magnoliopsida > Solanales > Solanaceae > Datura > Datura stramonium. Next base: position 59,403 of record JACEIK010003401.1, on the reverse strand, counting down.
TCAGTTTGTACAATTGTAATGACGCTGATAATAGTGGAAAGGGGGTTTATGTGGTCGTGTGATTGTATGTTGTCTTTATCATTTTTTTTTTTATTTTCGCTAGGGACTCACATAGAAAGATTTACAGGGTCACCATGCTTAATTATTAGAAACCATACCTATAGGGCATAAACACTTAGAAAACATGCCTACAGGATTTACATCTAATTCCATTTGAAACCAGTTTTATGGAAGCAATGCATATAATTATATGTGTCATGCTTTAGGAACAAGAAAAATTAGAATTCATACTTATAATCGTTTTCATTCAATAAGATCATATATAAACTGCGAATTTCATGTCAGTTTTGTGACTAACTGTGTTTCTATGACGATTATATTTGTTGGGTTTCTATCTAGACATCATACCAATAGAACTCATATATAATAACATGTGTAATCCAATAATACCACCAAGTAAGTCTGTGGTTAGTAGGTGTTTAGGATTTTAATAATATTGTGAGGCGTGTGAAGTTGATGCCACCATGTTAAAAGTCACGTCTATAGGATTATTCCTTAGCCTATTTTATTGTCTGTCCAACCGGGTCACATAATGTGCATCACATTTATTTAAAGCATGTCTATAGTACATATTGACTTTTATGCATTAGAAACTATCCTATAAAAAATAATATTCTTAAAACATAGAAATCATGGCTATGGGGATGTTTTTCATATTAGAAATCATGTCCATAGAAGTTAATATAGTGGTATATTTGAAACCTTTCTTATGTTAATTATTTGTTCAAATGTTGTTTGTTTTGTTTGATGTTTATCACCTTTAATAGCTTAAGAATCCTAGATCCCTACCAATTAAAAATAGTTCTCCCAAAATGCCTATTGGACATTAAGTTTTGGGCAGGTAGGCATGCATTAGGCCATTTAGTCTTTCCTCATTTTAGAGCGATTTTAGGTTAATAACTAATCAATTAGGTGGGTAGCTGGATATGATAGTCCGTGTTTCGTTAAATAATACGAGCAATCTAAATGGTTGTGAAGTATTATTTTAGTTGCACGTGATGATCTCATTAGGTTAAAATAACTCCCCTCTTTAATATCAGAACTACGTTTGACCTGATTTCCTTTTCGGGATAGGTAGGCTTCTTTGAGGTTCCGGTCCAATCCTTAAAATTGTTAGTTGTTTGTTTTGTTATTTTTCGTATTTGTTTGTCGTATAATTAGAAAAATAATAACCTCTTTCTCTACACATTGCCTCATTCATTCTTTTCTCATTTGTTTGAATTATTTGTTCTTCATTTAATTTGTACAATTTATTGCAAGCCTTTAAAAAATTATCGACAATTAGTTTATCATTTTATTTCAATCACATAGTTATTTTAGGCTTTAATAATTCATCGACTTTGCTTGCTCGCTAATTATCCTACATAATAATTAATTCGGCGGAACCCATAGTTGTGGACCTCGAAAGGTGATTAAACACCTTCCTTTCGAAAGTAACTTGAGCCCTTACCCGATTTTTGATGACATAGACTAATTAAATAGAATTTTCTGTGTAATGCTTTGTATGGTGCCCTAACTCATCAAAATCCGTTAGGTGGCGAATCTTCTTTTAAATTAATACTAAGAGTTGTCACATGTCGAGTTCGCTTCCGTGAGAAAATGTGGCGCGACACTCATCTTTGTTCACTCACTACCATTCTTCAAACTTACGAATCGTACTTTGGATTTATGGTCCATATCTGCCCTCGAGATTGCATTTCTAGATTTTTTAGTTCACTGCTATGAATAAATAGCTTCATTATAGCTTGAATTTTGCATTTCCATCCATATTCTCCCATAAAATGGACTCTCAAGCTGCTAACTCACCGGATTAAAACCACGATTGAATATATGGGTTCCATTTGATTTATGCATCTATTTTATTTTCCTGCAAAAGTTCTGTGCATTGTATCTATTTCCTCAAACTCATTGGGAATCTTGAAACTTAACAAAATACCATTAGTGTTAACGTAAATTATCACTTAAAGGCATGCAAATGTCACGACCCGAGCATATATCCCAGACACGACATGAGATCTAGAACTATGAATGACTCCAAGCTAACCATGTACATGAATGATATCAAAATATATACTAACAACTGAGAAGAAGCTAAAAGTAAGACATATCATAAAACTAAATAAGTATGAGATATCCTGAAATGTAAAATTGAAGCAACATAAGCTAACTCGTAGAACATCTAAACATAACAGTCTGAAAGCCTCTAAAACATTTGATAAGTTGAAGGGACAGGTTTCCAACTAGATCTACAAAATCTGAAAACTGAAATGACTAGGAAAAAGCATAAACCAAAAAACTTTTATCCTTGGATGATAAGGGACTCACCAATCAAGATGACCGAACAAGAACATATATTGCAGCTGACCGAGACTGAACATCTGGAACCTATATCTATGAGATGATGTAACACAAAATGTGAGGTTAGTACTTTGAACATACTGAGTATGGAGAATAAGTAAAACATGATAAGGCGATATTATGCCGAAAATCATGATCATGATATAGTCATAAAATGTGAGATCATCATAAATTGAAGTACAATGACCCAAGGTTTTAAAACATAAATAGAGCTTAGCATGTATGAAATCATAAGTAAATTCATAAACTGATCAATGGGCCAAAATATGATAAGTTAATGCATCATAAAACATGGAAGTGGGAGGGAGATTCTCATAACCCACATACCTAAGTGAGTATCAGTGAGCCCAACCTTTAACGTTGGTCTAGAGGGTGTTTATACCTTGACAAGGGTAAGAACAATATAGGCATGAATTCACTCATGAGCCCATTCAATTGGCAAGACACTCCTCGGCGAGGAACCCTTCATACCTACGGTGGCACATAGATTTGAGACCTGGGTGTGATGAACTAATCAACCCGGTTTTAAATACTACTCCTAAAACATACACAGGTGCTTATAAAATTGATATTGGGAATCATAGGAAATTTTCAAGGAATTCAACCCAATCATACTTAGAATTCTATGTGAATCATGAGAGAACATCTATAACAACTTAGAGTTTTGAATCAAAAGGTTTTAAATGGAAATATGGAATTCAAAATTTAAACATAGAAGAATTGAAATCAAAAGGGTTTTAGCCCTAGAAATCATGAGGCACGATTCTCCTCACCATAATTCATGATGACCTCTCGTGGTCACTAAATCATTTTTCTCACTTTCTGATTTTCACCTAACGAACAGATAGGATGCATCTTGGCCCTTTTACATCATGAGTTGTTATGTCCTCTGTGGTTACTCGGGCTGATTTTGGACCATTTATAAACCTCATCTAACGAATTATTAGGATGCGTCATTATTCCTTCCCACAACTCGTCATCTGGCTCATGGTTTTTAAGGGAAAATTTAACAACTTTTAGGACTTAGACTAGGCTGCTTAGAACAAGTGACATGATAGATCGTTAAGTCCACCAATGACTTATCAATTGGGTCGAGGGACCGGAACATGGAATACCGCCAGCTTGCTCACTATGAGTCTAACCATGACTCCATGTCCCACATAACGAGTCATTTTGTGACTCATTTTGTGAGGGAAAAATATCACTCTACTTTTTTTTGCTTCATGTCTAAGATTTGGTCTTAGAAACTTTTTAGAGTTGTTAAATTATCTTTCCTTTTAGAAACATTCGTCCTCAAATGAAGACTAATAGAGCTGAAAAGATAGGGAAAGAGCAATCCCAATACTGAATACTAAACATGAATATTGATGGAGTGACTCGACCCGGACCGAGATATATATGTTGAACTCGATTTCATGAAACATGCATGTATACTAAGACATGAGAGTGAACCGAGGCACATGAAACTAAGTAGAATACTAAGGAGGAAACTATTAACTCATGCTGGAACTGAGCTTGAAGGAAAATAAGGAAGACACTTGGTCATCATGTCTGCTTCGGCTTTCCAAGTAGCTCCCTCCATAAGCTCATTCCTTCAAAGGACTTTCAATGAAGTGATTCCTTGTTCCTCAACTTACGAACCTAAAAGTCAAAAGTTTCAACCAAGACCTCTTCATAAGTGAGACTATCCATCACACCAATACTCTCCAATGGTACAATTAGAGTCGGATCGCCAATGCATTTCTTCAATAAGGACACATGGAAAATCGGATGACCGGGATGCTAACACTATAGAAGTACACTCATAGGCCACATTGCCAATGCACCATAGAATCTTTGTAAAGACCAATATACCGGGGACTAAGTTTTCTTACACTTATCACCTATTCATGGGTGGCACCTTAAGAAAGACCTAATCATCGACTGCGAACTCAAGCTCTCTCTCCTCCTTACATCCGCATATGATTTTTGACGAGTCTAATTTATTTTTAGCCTTTCTAATAAGTTGAACTTTCTCCATAGCCTCATAAATCAAATTCGGCCCTATAAACATAGCCTAACTAGCCTCAAACCATCCAATAGGGGATCTACATCTCTACTCGTAAAGAACCTTAAATGGAGTCATCTAGATACTAGAGTGATAGATGTTGTTGTAGATGATCACGTGCAAATTACACCTCATAATGAAGTATAAAGTGGTCTCTATCAAATATAGTCACCCACCTAGATTGGGGTCAATCTCACAGGGAATAGGTTAAAAATAATATGTTAATGATGATTAAATCAACCGGTGGCCAATATTTTGGAAGATTTGTTGAAAATAAAAGAAAAAATAATCTGAAAAAAAGAGTTTGTTGTTATCAAATTTGTGAGACAAAATAAGGACTGTGTTCTCCATTATTTCATAACGTAGTAGGCTTATTTTATAACGGATCTATCCTTGTGAATTTTGTGTAAAACTGATGATTAAGTTCATCTAACGTCTCACGGCCTACATAAATGAATTTCAGTCTAAATCGAATTGTACTTTAGGTGTGTATACTTTTCCTCTCCATAAGTCTTGGATTATATCCTCGGTTAGAGCTTTTGCTAATTTGATGAGGGTTGGTAGCCTCAAATTTTCATTGTTATTCTCGTTTCCTAACTTAAATCTCTTTGATCGAGCAGGTTGATGATACGTACCTTTTCAATGTTTTCAATCACTAAAACTAATTAAAACAAAGAGAACAACAATTCACTCAATTCACCATTCAAGAATCTCTATTTATTTAGCCTACCTCCATTAATCCATCATGGTTCCCATAACCCTAGCTAAAGAATTTAGCTGCTCATGTTTGGAGAAACAATAACATAAGGTTTATAAGAATTCATAATGAAATACTTAAAGTAATATGAAATTATTTGAAGAATCTCAAAATATAAATAGAATCACAAAGACTTGATGTTTTTCCCTTCAACAATATGTATGAAATAATGTTTTTCACACTTACAATAATTAACTCCTCAAGAATAGTAAAGAATTAAGTGGTATCTAAGTTGTGTCTCGAAAAACATTCTAAGAGGGGTATATATAGTAGAGAATAAATTTGCATATATTCCCTCGCATGGACTGGGATTGAAGTTTGCAGGTTTTGCTTGGAACACTAGGGTCCGCATCACAACACTAGGTGCGCCATACTGGGCCTCACGTCGCTCCATCCCATGCATGAATGCTACCACTCCTACCGGAGACCCCGTATTAAGACACGGAACCTAGAACCACGAATGGCTCCAAGTCAACTTCATGACATGAACATAGCATAAAGAGCATACATCGAATGGAAATTGATAAACTAAACATGAATAAGCGGAAGTCTGAATATGTATCAACCATACATAGTCAACACCGACAAAGTTGAAGTTCTGCCACATTGTCCACAAGCTCTAACATAATCAAGTGCCGATGGGACAACATCCCTAACAAGATCACTAAAATCTGAGAACTAAAAGTAACATAATTCAACCAACTGAAGGCCTCGAAGGATGAGGATTCTACCAACAAGTAGAGACCGAACTAAGTCATGGACCGGCTAATGGTGAAATCCGAAGCCCCATCAACAACCTATATCATGAAATAATACAAAGATAGAGGCATGCGGTCAACATTTCTGAATGAACTTAGTATGTAAGGTAAGTAAAACATGGTGAGTAAATGTTAACAGAAATCATGCATATAAACATAAATCATAAGATCATGAGAGTAAAGTTGCATGCTGAAATCTAAACCTGAAACATGTTTAATAACAAGCTAAATATCATATCTAAATAGAATAGCCTAAAGCTAAAGATAGAAATCACATGACTTGTTATAACTAAATTGTAAGTACAAACTTATAAACTGAACATTGGGTCAAAGCTGCAGTAAAATATAATATCATAAATTATGAACATAAATAACTGAAATCATGGAGGAACAATGGGAGACTCATCAGCGCCGACACCATCACGATAGAGCTTACATGATGCCCCAACTATTACACTCAAGTGGGCAGAGCCGTCCAAAGCTTTGCAGGGCTAAGGGCGCTACCATGATATCAATATCAAGTTGAGGCCCTTGGGGGAAAGGGAAACTCACAAGGAGGTCCCAATATATTATATGTATAACTATAGCATGCTGCTACGGGTTTACTCGAACCCCGCCTACTTGGTACTAAACACTACTTCTAAAAACATGCAAGGTGATCGCCATCATTTTTCAACTAAGCTGAAAACATACCATAAGTTGAAAGTAGGAGAATAGACTCTAACAACAATTTGATAAGTTGATTTTTATAAACCGAGCTGAATCACGAAAATATGTTTAACCTATGTGGGTGTTCCTGTAAAGTCTAAAATCATGCATAATTGAAATAGATTTTTTTATAAGTCAAAATCATAGATTTTACACATGGGTAATTTATAAATATTCATTCATGCTAGATATCTCATCATGCTTGAAAACATAAATCATAAACTTCACTTTTAATAAAACTTGCATAATGAGGCATAATATTTAATCACTTGAAATTAGGAATTTATAATCAAAATAGGTATAGAATCTGCCCATAAATCTCAAAATATACTTTTGAAACATAAAGGAAATTTACCTATAAATAAATCATCGAGAATTTCAAAAATTGGGCTTAAATCCCATAAGATCATGAACTTAATATAGAACTTGAATTCATGGAATTGAAAAGAATTCTGAGGAGTGTGGAAAGAAAACTCTCATTCATAGCCCTATATAACTGGGTGAGCTGAATCTACACTTATCTTTGAAATCCCAAGAGATTTGGAGAAGAAATTGAAGGGTTTAAGCTCGATCTTCAAAGGAGAAATCCTAATTCTGCATGCATGGGAGTTGAATGAATTAGGATAGGTTAAATCCCCTAAAAACCCTCTTTTCAGGGCTTAAAATGACATAGTTTAGGCTTAGAAGATTAGGGATTTATGAAAATACCCTTAATGAATTCTTGAAAACTATTCTCGCCGTCAAGACCTGCACTCACCCAGTCGTATAATCCTCCTACGACTCATGGTATCCTCCCGTATTGACTAAACCCAAAACCTCCAATCCTCTGAATATTTCCGTGAATCCTACTATGACCCTAATAGGTTATCATGATTCGTACCAACACTCATACAACCAATATCCGAAAATCTCGAGTACTCTGTTACAATCCGTACCATGAGTCATACCCACATATTACGACTCATAGTGGGGACTTGTGATCTGGGGAAAGATATCTCTGAATCCGAACCACACCATGACTCATACGGTTGAGTCATACTAAAGCAATTCTCAAACTTTTCCTACCGATAAACATTTCAAATCTCGAGTTTAGTTTTAAGGACTTTTGGGGTATTACAACGACCCGACTATGTCATGCAAAAGTCATTGCACTAATGTGCTTGCACGATGTCATCCTCTATTTTGTTGTGACACTTTTCCTTTTAAGTTCTTCTTCTTGGCAACACTTGCACTATAAGATTCAATTAAGTCCAAATTCATCACGTTTATCCCTGCAAACATCTAATCGTATGTGTTAGCTTTTTTTCACAAATATCATATAAAACGAAAGAAAACAAACATAATTTATTCTCAAATATAGCTGAAGTGGGAGAAATATGGCAAATAAGTGCGTAAATACACCCAACATCACCACTTCACACACTTAGACTATTATTCGTCCTCGAACAATTTACTACTTCTCCACTCAAATTCAACAACAAAATTCACCTTACGAATAGGGTATACTTACACTTAGGTTCATCAGGAAATTTAATCAAGCTTCAATAATCCACTCAATATGCATATAAGATCGAAATTCAAAGGTCTCAAATTGAAATCACTTAGCTTCTAGAACTAGCTAAAAAAGATATATTTGGGCCAACATGAATCATATGTAATTTGGAAATTAAAAGATATCAAAATCTCACCATTATGTGCCCTCACCTTTTCGGAGATGCCTTTTCACTCACATGATATATAATACTTTTGACTTGGGCATAAATAGAATAACATCACTCACTTTCCAAAGAACTCAACATGCATGCAAAAGACGACTTATAGGCTTGCTCCTTAGTGTAAATACTCCACTAATATAGAACATCAAATCTAAGATCAATTAGGACTTAAGTTGGTTGTAATGTAAGCTAAGGTACGGGTAGGAACTATTTGGCCAAGATAGTGGCTAATCTCTAAGCACTTTAATACTTCACAACTTTTTGACATGTTAGCACATTCTTCAATCTCCTCATTTTTCTTTATACTTCCCTTTGTTTTCAATTTTTCAAATTAGGTGACTAGTAGGGAATTTTTAACATTAAGCTCATTAACTTTTTTTTCTTTTCATTTTTTCATTTTTCAAACTTTTCTTTTTCTTTCCCTATTAATATCTCCCTCCTTCTTTTTAATTTTTCACCCTTTTTATTTTCTTCTAATTTTCACACTTTAGCTTTTCCCTTTTTTCGTCTCTACTTGTGCTCCTTTCATGCAAAAATTTTCAATTAAAATTTTGAATTTATGAATTTATAATTATTTGTTTATAAAAGGGAAAAAGCTTGTAATATGGCTATCAAAAGAATAAGGCAAGACTCGGGAATGGTTAACTAGGACAATTACATCAAGGTAGGTAAAATTGGGATACAAATAGGCTACTAAAGAAATGCCTATATCACTTCCTAGAATCAACATTCATTTCTCTTTAGCACACACACCGAGCAAGTTCTAGACATCAAATTGCAAGCATGGAGTACATAAAAATATCTCACACATACAATGTCTCAAATGGTTCAATAATGGTAATCAAGATTATATAAACACACATATCCATATTGAATGTTTCACATTACTAAGTCCATTTTTCAAGTGTAGGAGTCAAGTTCCAAAAGTCTAAGTGTTCCTACCTTTTCATGCATTTTTAAGTGAATTACACAAAGTCTTAATGATACCCAAGTGAAGCACCTAGCATTCATCGCTACAAGTTCTTGCCTCCTACCAATGAATAATTTTTATTTAAGACGGTCATCATCCACTTCATCATTGGAAACATTCATGACTATGACTTCAAAAGATCTAGACCCCAATGGTTCTAAGGGAGTATCCACCAAAAAAGCACCGAAAATAAAAATAAGGGGAATCCAAATAAAAATAAATCCAAGAACATCACAAAAATACTACAAGCTAGTAGGATTAAGTCATGCATCACAAAAAAAAATCTAGGACCACCATGAATAAATTTAGCAATCAAGACACACATGGTACAAGGAAGCCATTCCCCCACCCCACACTTAATCAATAGCACTATCCTTAGTGATAAAACAATAAAGACAAGTAAAAAATAGTTAAGGAAGAACTCCCTAGGCCTAGTCCTCATCAAGCTGGGTTGTACTCAATATATCACCAAGGCTGCCTTTCATGTGCTGCACATGACATAGGTAATGTCCCATCGCGCCACTCCTTATGGAGCTTGCCTGCACGGCTCTCATGTTATTTTTAGGTGCCTATAGATCCGTTATGTACTTGTGACTTATTTCCTGCACACTTGAACAAACATATTAACTTGTAAAATAAAAATCTAATTTATATTAAGCTACCTTCTCAAGCAGCACTTAATTTAACATTGCGGCACGTAATGAAATCTCTTGGTTGCTCACACATCATCAAAGTATATCTCCTCTAGAACCTTTAGCTCCTCAATATTTTTGAAATAATCCTTCACCCACTTTCCATTTTCTCTGGCCCCAGCCATCCTTCGTTAGTTTCAAGCTCTATTGCCCCGTGTGAGAATATTTGAACCGCCTTGAATGGCCCCACCACTTGGACCTTAATTTACTCCGGGAAACAAGTAGAGTCTCGGAGTTGAATAGTAGCACTTGATCCCCTAGAGGAACTCATTTTTTCAATCTTGTGGTCATGGTAAAGCTTCATTCTTTTCTTTTGTATGTTGTTGCATTGTAAGTTGCCAAATCTAAACTCATCCATTCTATTAAGTTGGGTGAGTGTAAGGTTTGTCGCTTCCTTCCAATTCAAATTAGTTTTTTAATGCCCATAAATCCTTGTGTTAGAGCTTCATGTAAGTGACGGCTCCTTCATAGAAGAGCCGACAGAAGTGGTGACATCCCCATGTCTGTTTTGAATGATGTGTCGTATGCCCATAAAGCATCATCTAGTCCTTGACCAGTCTTTTCTATTAACATTCATTATTTTAGCCCGAATTATTTTGATTTTTCGATTGGAGACTTCTACTTTTCCACTTGTTCAAGGGTGGTAAGGTGTTGCCACCTTATGCTTCACTCCATATTTTTCAAATAAACCATGAAATAACCTATTGCATGTGTTTAATCCACCATCACCGATTATTTCCCGTGGGATACCGGACCTGAAAATATGTTCTCTTCACAAGAATGCAATGATTGACTTACCTCATTATTTGGGAGTGCCACTTCGCTTTCCACCCATTTGATACATATTCAATCGCCACCAATATCTACCTCATCCTAGAGAAACTTAAAAATGGACCCATGAAATCAATGCCCAAACATCAAACAACCTACCTCAAGAATGGGTGTCAGTGGTAGCTCATGTCTTTGTGACACTCCTCCTTCTCATTGACATTTATCACAAGCCTTTACGAAATCGTTAGAATTGATGAATGATAGGCCAATAATATCAACACTCGTGATGTCTTCTACATTGTGTGAAAACCATTATGATGATCTCTAGTGGAGATGAGTGGCATGCCTCTAAAATGTAAATCATCTTTAGCCTTGGGAACATACCTCCTTATTATATTATTTTGGCAATGCATCGAATAGATATGACTCATCCCAACAAAATTTTCAAACATCATGGAAAAATTTGCTCCTCTCGTGGAATTTCATATTTTCGGGCATATCACTTAACAAGTGAAGCTTACGGAGTCTTCTCGCAAACCATGAAATCATATCATGTGATGCAGCCAATACTCTGTTCGTATGGGAAGGAGTCATTTATCTCAACTCATTCACTTTTCCTTCTTCATCCGGAATTAGATAGATGGATCTCGCAATTTTGGTGCCTTTTCGTTTTACTACAAATCAAATTCCTATAGTAGCATTACCACACAAATAAGTAGAGTGTTTAGCATCCTTTTTATGCATGAAGTACCGAATTGCTATATGATCGCTAGAACTACCATATTTGTGCCCAAGAGATAGGCACAAAACTTCTCAAAATCATAACTACCACGACACCCCTGTTATGTGATTGTATAATTCTTTAAAGCTATATTTAGAGCCTGCTAGCATAGTAAATGGGATGAATTATTTTATCATTTCTTTGTCCAAGAACAGCTCCCAAGGCTACCCTACTAGCATCACATATGACTTCAATGGCTTGATCCAATGGGGCACCACTTCATGATTGGTGTTGTGACAATTTTTCCCTTTAAGCACTCAAACGACAAGCTTCATAAAATACAAACTTTTGTATCTTTCTCCAACAACCTGCATAAAGAGTTAGCATTTTTTGGAAAAATCATTAATAAATCATCGATAGAAGTCAACATGTCTCAGAAAAAGCCGCGTGCGGATTCCCTTACGTTGGGAGGTGGAAGTTTTGAAATAACTCAATTTTTCTTTATCCGCCACCTCAATCCTCTTTTTAGAAATTTTATGCCCCCAACACTCATTCCTTTTGTGACCATGAATTTTCACGACCCAAGAGGAGACCCGACCGTAGACACGGGAAAAGGGACCCCGAAAGACCCCAAGTTGAACCATGGCATAAGCATTCACTAACTCATTCAATAAACATGAAGAAACATAGTTAAAAATTTAGCGAAAGTCTAACTTAACATAACAACAGAATGAACATCTGAAGCTGAATACATGTCTAAGTCTGATAAGCCTCTAATCTAAACGAGCTGATGGGATCGATCGTGGGTAAAATAACATGTCCAAGTGATACTTTATAACTTTAGTTTTTACCTTGTTTTTATCTAATTAATTATATAATTTTCATGTAATTTTTATATAAATGTGAATATAGGTGCTAACCAACATGATTAGTCCTTGTTTTGTAGGTTTCAAATGATTTTGAGGAACTAATTTATAGTTGGTGAAGTAGAGGAATGGAGTTTCTGAGCAAATGGCGAAAGTCGGCAAGTAGCATGCCATGGCAAGGCGGGCCGCGCCAGCAAAGCATGCCACGCCTAGCCGCCGTGCCACGCTGCCAGGCACGCTGAGAAGTAGCAGCGCCCAGCAGCCCAGCAACGTGCCACGCCGGGCAGCTGCGCCGACGTAGGAAGGCCAACGCGTTGCATGTGCAGCGTGGCCACGCAGTGCACTGCGGTGACACTCGATGCTTTTGTATCCTGAGGCAAATTCCGAGAGCTCATAGCTCATGCCGTGTCACGGAGGCAGTGCTCCGCGATGTATCCTGTGACACGTTGCTTGTTATTCTGGGAAAATTCCCACCAGTATAAATAACACTTAGGTTCATTTCTAAATATTTCGACTTGGTGGAGCAAGAACGTGTTACAAAAATGCGCTGAGGGGACGAAAATCTTACTAGTTTTTTCTCTATCTCTTTCTCCTTTCTTTCAATTGTTTGTATGATTTACACTCATTTGATGATGTTTAATCCACAAATGAGTGGCTAATTTCACTCTTGCTGAGGTTAAGAACAATTGTATTGAAATGTGATTGTTGATCATTTGGTTTTTCATCTTTTTCTTCCATGGTTGTTCTATTAATTTTTGCTCTATCGCATTAATGTTTGGCCAATGTTAATGTATATCTAGAAAGTCCGGTTTCACTCAAGAGAGTACCTAAATTGGAAAGTTGTGAATTAATAGGATATGATCTTTTCTTAGTTTGGGAAAATTCGAGAATTGATTTACCTTCGTGATAGAAATATACCGAAAGTCGTATAGTTTCTCAATTATGGAACTGCTTTGTATGCCTAGAACATGAATTTCTTTCTTATCACAGAAATGTAGGTGGAAGGTTCATGATTCTTAAGTTGGGTTAAATACGAGAGTTTTAATCCATAGGCACAATTCTGGAATAGCAACCGAGGAGATTAATCAAATTATATCGATAATTTATTTCTCTACATGTTCGTTTTTAGCCTCGCATGCTCACACATTCATAGTTCGACCAAATTGTATATTCATTTTAGATTTAGTATAAATTAGGAAACAAAATATAAAAACTTTTCTTCACATTGTTGTCTCGCATTTTTGGGAGTTATTACGCTTATTGACACTTGAGTAGACGGTACCAGTCCGGGCCCCCCAGGATCGATACTCCTGGCTTACTTGATCTATTTACTACGAGCCTGACCACGTACACTTGCGTGTAGTCATCCAGACCACCGAATGTTTTTGGCGCCGTTGCTCTAGGGACTGGCAATTGGCAAAATTTTTCTTAAGTGTTAGTTTACAATTTCTATATAAGTGCCGACAACTTGGTCTTAGTATATGTTTTAATTCTTGATTTTTTGGATACCCTTTCTTGACATGACATCGTGGAACACAAATGGTTTAAATGGTGGATACTCATATTTTGACGAATCTTGTATGAATTTCGAGACCCCACGGCAACACTGTAACACGTGCAACATATGCATCAACGATGGGCTATTGGGATGTACAACTAATGCATACTCTTCTCCCCGAGCCCCTACTATGATCCTTTCGTTGTTTTTGATGAATACAAAGATGTTGAAAATGAGACTTGGGACGCCAAGCCCGGTTTCAGAAGACATGCTGAAAACAACCTCTTTGAAATAACTACAAAGGAAGGAGGAAATGCAACATTGATGTTCAGGAAGAGAATGCAGAGGCTCTAAAAAGGATGAGCGCAATCTACTAGGGAGATGAGATTGTTGAGCTAAAGCTTGGGATAAATTGCAGGTAACAGCTGTAGGTGATATTCAAGAGAAATCCATAAGAGGAAGACAAGGGTGAATTTTCGATGAAGCCTGACATTTAGAACCTCTTGAGTGTCCCCGTGATGACTCACACTTATGGAGAATTTGGCCCAAGGAAGAAGAGATAGAGATAAATTCTATGTGAAACTAATGGAGAGATAGATGTTGATGCAAAGAAGGTGTATACAAGTAAGGAGGTCAATCGATAGTGCAGTTTCAGAATCAGCGTGCATTGGACCCCACTAAGCATTTTTCACTTGGAGTTTGGTTGACACATAGAAATAGAGTTTTCCAAGCTTATACAGAAATGTCGAGAGGAGGACCAAGCCCCATATATTCTGAAATTTGTTTATCTCAATAGACAAATGACTTCACTTACTTAAGGGCCAATAAGTTCAAAAGGCAACAATTACTCGCTTGTCCTACAATTTTTCACCACCAATTCCTGGAGCATAAGAGGAAATTAGACAAGAAATTAGGGTGAGATTCATATCCTCAAAGTGGAACAAAAAGTGGTGAAACTTGGATACGTCGTGCCGCGACGTAAAATTAGGCGCCGCTTTGGGCAACCCAAGGGTACCATGGGTACCATTTAATTTCTGCATTTAAGTTGATTTTATTTATTATTCTCATCTTGTGTTGTTTTGATGGAAAGTTACATAGATGGAGGGAAGTTGAGTACCCGCGAGGAGGAAGCTAACAAGCATGGAAGAGAAAAAGTGTGGGGTCGAACACTCATTTGTGCAAAATTGAAGGAAAGCATGATGTTAGCTAGTAGGCCTAAAGGCTCAGGGAGTATTTCTCACCCTCTTTAAATGTTAATTTGATGCTACAGGCGACATAGCATGATTCAAGTGTGGGGTGGAGGGAAATTTCAAAATTTTGTGCTTAACGCATTTTGGTGAAGGTAATGCTTGAGAGAAATTTGTGAGAAAAATTCGAAAATTTTTGTGAGTCAAGCATGACTTCATCACCCGCTGGTTTTTCTTTCGGTTCTTTTCCGACGCGGGGTCTTTGAACCGAAGAATAAAAAAAATTCTTTGTCTCTATATAATGTTTTAGTCATGTTAGAGATCTTTCGATGATGGATGGATGACAACCTTCTTGAGGAAAATTAGTCAATAGGTTTTGGTTTTTGAACCCGTAGATAATTGATGGCTTGATATTCTTGTTATGTGCTATAAATTATTGTAAGATGCAAGTATGTTTAGTGCTGAAGCATGCAAGTGGTATACCTATGTTTGAGACACCAGGCTCTGAATTTGACTCGATATGATTAAGGCTTAATGTTTGAATTCTGTGATTAGTCAGTTAAAAAAATTCGCCGAGTATGTCTTGAATTGAGCATGTGCCATGAGTGTAAGGTTTTTGATTATTCTGTATATTGTGGAGTGTCTAGAACTTGCCTAGTGTGTTTATAAAACAAATGAGGGATGTAGAGTGTAGGAAATGATTTAGGCATTTCTTTGAATGAGCCAAATATTTAATCCTTGCCTTACTACCTTGAATATTGAATCCTAGTTAGCCCCATTGAGCCTTGAGCCTATTCTTTGATAGCTACAACATAAGCTTAATCCTTTCTTTCATTATCCTTGAAGTTTCCATCCAAACCTCGAAGCGCTTAAGTGAAAATCCAAAGAGTGAAGGAGTGAGAATTGGGAAAGAAGGAAAAGCAGCAAGTTGTAAAAAGTTGAGAAAGGGACAAAGGTGCACTTGTGTGAAAACGGTTGATTATTAGTAGGAGTAAGAAAATAAATGAATGAAAAAAAATTTGCTTAAGTAGTCCTTACTACTAAGCCGAGTGTGCTTAAAGAAAGGGAACAAGAAGAAAATCCAAAAGATGAAAAGAATGAGGTGAAGTAAGAGAAGAGATGTCCTTAATGAAGGTTGAAGTTATTAAAGTGCTTGGGGAAGATAGTCACTATTACTGGCCTGAATATACTCTTACCCATCCCTTAGCTTACATTACAACCCATTAAGTCCTACTTGATCTTACGTTCATACATCTTTAAATGGGTGGAGTAAAACACTCAAGGGCAAGCTTATGGGTCACTACATAATGCATGTCAATTCTTGTGAGAGCGAGCGTACTTTTTATTCATATACCAATACTGGTTTGATTTGAATATTTGTGAGTAAAATGGGTAACTCTCTATGAGGGCAATATGTTTGTCTAATGAGAGATAACATCAATGTCGAATTTCTTGACGCTTGATTTGCATGAGTTTTTCTAAGATTGAGAGTCGATTTGTGAGGCTAGGAAGTCTTAACATAAGCTGTATTTCATTTCAATGATCAAATCGTGCATGCTCTATTTATAGCTTGTTATCTTAAGTAATCATTATAGCCGTAGCTTGAATGATCTTGGCAATTAGTATGTGTGAGTCTTCATTTACATGAGATGTAAAAGGGTTGTTCGAGGACGAACAAGGATTCAAGTGTGGGGTAGGTGATCGTGGGCAAAATAGCATGTCTCAGTGATACTTATAACTTAATTTTACCTTGTTTATCTAATTAATTATATACATTTTCATGTAATTTAATATAAATGTGAATATAGGTGCTAACCAGCATGATTAGTCCTTGTTTTGTAGGTTTCAATGATTTTGAGGAATAATTTATAAGTTGGTGAAGTAGAGGAATGGAGTCGAGCAAATGGAGAAAGTCGAAAAGTAGCATGCCATGGCAAGGCTGGCCGCCAGCAGCGTGCCACGCCGTGCGTGTGGTCAGCGCTGTGCCATGCCCTGCCAGGCACGCGAGAAGAGGTAGGCTCCAAGGTGCCTAGAAACGTGCCACGCGTGGCAAACAAGTGCATGTAGGAAGGCTAACGCGCGCATGTGCAGCTGCAGGCTACGCCGGGCAACGCGGTGACACTCGACAGCTGGTAACCGGAGGAAAATTCCAAAGAGCTCAGAAAGCTCATGCCGTGTCACGGAGGCAGTGCTCCAAGCGATGCACTCCGTGACACGTTGCTTGTTATTCCGGAAATCCCACTAGTATAAATAGAACACTTAGGTTCATTTTTAAATATTCGACTTGGTGGAGCAAGAACGTGGGTTACAAGCAAGCTGAGGGGACGAAATCTTAAGGGTTTTTCTATCTCTTCTCCTTTCTTTCAATTCTTTGTATGATTTACACTCATTTGATGATGTTTAATCCACAAATGAGTGGCTAATTTCACTTCTTGCCGAGGCTAAGAACAATTGTATTGAAATGTGATTTCGATCATTTGGTTTTTCATCTTTTTCTTTCCATGGTTGTTCTATTAATTCTTGTTCTTACTGCATTAATGTTTGGCCAATGTTAATGTATATCTAGAAAGTCCGGTTTCACTCAAGAGAGCATGAAATTGGAAAGTTGTGAATTAATAGGATATGATCCTTCTTAGTTTGGGAAAATTGAGAATTGATTTACCTTCAGGATAGAAATATACCCGAAAGTCGTATTAGTCAATTATGGAATCGGTTTTGTATGGCTAGAACATGAATTTCTTCTTATAACAGAAATGTAGGTGAAGGTTCATGATTCTTAAGTTGTTTTAAATACGAGAGTTTTAATCCATAGACAATAATTTCGACTACAACCTGAGGAAAGATTAATCAATTGTTTGATAATTTATTTCTCTACATGTTCGTTTTAGCCTCAGCATGCTCACATTTATAGTTCAGACTCAAATTGTATATTCAGTTTAGACTTAGTATAAATTAGAAACAAAATATAAAAATCCACATTGTTGTCTCGCATTTTTAGAGTTACAATTTATTAACACTTGAGTAGATTTTTACTCAGAGTCTCAGCCCCTCGTGGATCGATACTTGCCTTATTTGAGCTATTTACTACTTGTTCGACCACGTGCACTTGCGTGTAGTCATCCAGACCACCGAATAGGGACAACACCCCCAACTAACTCAGAAATACTGAAACTGAAAATACATCCAAGAACTAAAAGTCTAGTCCTCGAAAGATGAGGACTCACCAATCTAGCAAAGCAATTCTAAAAAACGACTACGAACGGGGCTGGAGAATTGATCCTGCATCATGAAATGATGCAACATAGAAAGTATGCAATCAGTACGTGGAATGTTCCAAGTTTGCAAGGTAAGTAAAACCGCTAGAGCAATATAAATCTTTCAAAGCAAGTCATACATATATACTAAGCCTTTAAGGAAGAGAAGAAGATCACATGCATCATTATAAAATCATCCATACTTTATACATGATCATGCAGGGCTTTAGAACATCAAGACTGACTCGAATGACTCAAGCTGAAATGTAACATTTATATCAAAAGTTGAACAATGAGTCGTTTTCTTTTGAACATGCATGCATGAATAAATATCATAAGTGGTACATATGCAATTAATGATATAGATAGTGGGAGACTCATCACTTAACTGACACACCATGATAGAGCCTACACTGATCCCACTTATTACACTCAAGTGGGCAGAGCCGTCCAAAATCTTGTCGTATAAGGACGCTACCATGATGTCATATATCAAGCCGAAGGGCCAATCGGGTCAGATAGCTCAAAGGGAGGTCCTGTAATAATATAATAGTATCAACCTACGTTGGCGCGTAGTTCTGGGGGCATAGGGTAGTCGGCCCTTAGCCCGCTCGGTGGTACTCGTTCTCCCAAAACATGCAATGCTCTACATCAGATATAACGAAGCTCAACATCATCTAGTGACGAATCTCAACATGAAATCAAGCATAAACTCAACATCGTATGAAAGAAGCTCAACATTGTCTATTGACATAGCTCATTATGAAATCATGCATACACTAGACATCATATAAATATGAAGCTAACAATGTCGCTTGACAAAGCTTAGAATGGAATCATGCATAGACTCAACATCATGTGGAATGAAGCTTAACATTGTCCTTGAAAAAGCTCGACAATAATAGGAATATCAATTGAGGATTTACACATATAGAAGGCTTTACTTTGAACATACCACAAGCTAGAATTTAAAATAATAATAATTGAGGAAAATTCACTTCAACCCATGTGGTAAGCTTATGTCGGGAAGTTCATCACTTTAAATCAACATATGGAATAACCCAAAGCTTTATCATACTTGAGCTAATCAATTAATTTTGAAAACATCAACATAGTCATGGGTAGTTTTAGAAACATGTTTTTTATCATCAACTCCATCATCATCACTCATTTATCAAGAATCTCTTCCTTTTTGAACTCTTCACCCATGGGCGTTTTTGATTCACTTTTTTTAGAAAAATACTTTATAAGGGAAAACGATTTAGAATCCTCCCAAGCTTCTTGGCAACCATCAATATAATTACAACCCAATCATACCCATGTATAGAGATTGAAGAATCGTGCAATTAGGCAAAACCCCATACTTGGTCATAGGTACTTAATCACATTTTTATAGAGAATGGGCTTGGGTGTGGAAGAAAGCAATCTACTCTCATAGCCTTATATACCTGGGATTGAAGAATTCTAACCCAACTGAGATTCCAATTGGAAACCTTGAGATTTCACCTTGAACCTTCCCTTCACACCTTCAAATTTGCATGCATGAGAGTAATGGCTTAGAATAGGTTTTCCTCGCTAAAACCTCTAATACGAGCTTAAAACGACATGTAGTATAGGCCATTAGAACATAGGAATTACGAAAGACCCTTGCAAAATTAAGCAGAAAACACTCCGCCAGTGACCCTAATGGGTGACCTAACGATTCATCAGGACGGGCAATGACTCCGTCGATTCACCCGCTGCACACTAGTCAACTGATTTGTTGGGGCTCGTGAATGGGAAGATAATGACTCTTTCCTGAGGCCACGACTCGGTGGTCACCTTTAGTCAAGTACACTCGCCTAATTTCCGATAATAATCCACATGCTTGCTCACGACTCTGCTCACGAGTCATTGGGATTCTTACCACGACTCGTGGGGTCCCATCCATTAAGTACACTCGATAAATCTCCTTGCATTCCAACTCCACCCCACGATTGATGACGAATGCGGTGGCTGACCACTGAGTCGCTCAATGACTTGTTTCGCAATTGCTGCAACATTTTTCCAAGCCCAATCTTTACCAGGTTCGATTCTTGAATTCTCGGGTGTAACAATATCTCCCTTGGGAACATTCATCCAAATGTTAGAAACAAGCAGAAAACAGAAACAAGCAATTATCATACTCCAATACGGATTATTTTAATCGAAATTTCACAATGACTACCTCCGAAAAGAAAAACATAGCTGAACTAAATTCGTGCATCACATGGTTTATTATAACATAATTCAAACTTACAGACATGAACTGAACATGGAAACTAATTAGAGAATTATGGAAAATTTGACACCTCAAGTCGGAACCGAGCCGGTAGAGAACAAATGTGGGTATCTAGCCATCATGTCCTCTTCGGCCTCCCACGTGAAGCTCCCTCAACATGCCGATTCCTCCATAAAACCTTAACTGAAGGTACCTCTTTGTTCATAGCGTTCGAACTTGTTGATCCAAAATTTCAACCAAAATTTCTTCATAACCGAGGCTTTCTTTCACACCACAGCACTACCGAAACCACCAAAGTTGGATCTCCCAAGCACTTCTTCAAAAGAGATACATGGAACACGGGATGAACTAAAGCCAATTCTGAAGGTAAGTCCAACGCATACGCCACCTTACCAACTTTCACAACCTCGATAGGGGATAATGTAGCGGGACCGAGTTTACCATTCTTTTTTTCGAACCGCATGACTCCTTCATAGAGATACCTTTAGAAATACCTACCATCCACATCAAACTCCAAATCTCTTCTCCTCACATCAGCATACGATTTCGATGACTCTAAGCGGTTTTCAACGTCCCTTATCAATTGAACCTTCACCATCGCCTCACAAACTGAATCTGGACCTACCATAGCCGCCACTAACTCAAACCATCCAATGGGAGATTCTTATACTCACCTTAGAGAGAGCTCAAACTGTGCCATTCGATACTAGAGTGGTAACTATTAATATAAGCAAACTCGATCAAGGGAAAATGATCATCCCAACTACCTTAAAATCCATAACACATGCCCTCAACATATCCTCAAGGTTCCAATGGTCCTGCTTCTTCTTGGCCGTCTCGTCCGAGGATGAAAAGTCGAGGCTTAGCTTAACTCCGAGTCCCAAGCCTTTGAAACGAACGCTGCATTCGACAAGTAAACTGAAAATTCTGTCCCCAATAATAGACAAGGTCACTCCATGAAGCTGAACCAATTTGAATATACAACTTAGCATAATCAACTTGTTGAATCTCGTGGTCTTGACCGGTAGGAAATGTGCATCCTTTGTCAAATTCTGTCTACCACCACCCAAATGGAGTGGTATTGCCGAAGTGGCACGAGGTAAACCTATAATGAAGTCCATATTGATTTCTTCCCACTTCCAAGTGGGAATGGTAATATCCTGAAGTATGCCTGTTGCCTTTGATGCCTACTTAACTTGCTTGCGCTTGGACATTTTGCTATGAACTCCGCAATATCCTTCTTCATACCGTCCCACCAATAGATTTCTCGCAAATCCCTATAATTTTTTATGGATCCTGGATGAATAGAATATTTGGTACCATGTGCCTCCTGCAATATCTGAACTGCAAATGTCCACATCTGGGACACATAGACATCCCCGATATCGCAAAGACACCATCTTCCCTTTGGGGAGAACACCTCCTCCTTTTGAATTTGCACCGTCTCCCGCCTCCTCAAATTTGATCCTCATCTTGCTTAGATTTAACATTAACTACCAAGGATTCTAACCTGTTATGTACAAAAATACTGCCATCGGTTGCGTCGACAATCTAACTCCCAACCTCACAAGCCGATGAACATCTTTCACCACCCTCTCTTCCCCTCACCCACATGGAACACACTCTCCATCGAGAGTCTACTAAGCGCATCCTCAACCAAATTAGCCTTGCCGGGGTGGTAAAAGACACTTATGTCATAATCCTTAAGTTACCCAACCACCTCCCTTCGCCGAACATTTAGATTCTTTTTGTGTGAACACATATTGTAAGCTCTTGTGATCCGTGAATACATCCACATGGACCCCATACAAGTAATGTTGCCATATCTTTCACGTAATACCATCACACAATTCAAGATCATGAGTTGGGTAATTCTTCTCATGCACCTTCAGCTGTCGAGAGGCATAAGCTATCACCTCCCACGCTGCATCAACACACCAAATTCCAACTTGGAAGCATCAAAATACACCACAAAACGATCATTACCCTTGGTAGGGTCAACATCGGTGCCGAAGTGTTGAGCTCTTCAACTTTGGAAGCTTTTCACAAGCCTCTCCGACCACTGAAACTTCACCTCTTCTGACAACTTAGTCAAAGGCATTGCAATGGATGAGAAACCCTCAACAAACCTCCAATAGTATCCAGCTAAGCCCAAGAAACTCTGAATATCTCGAAGGATTCACCGGTTCTGGGGCCAATTCTTCACCGCCAATTTTCCGCTAGCTCATACTTATGCCTTCGCTAGACACTACATGACCCAAGAATGCCACGGAGTCCAACCAAAACTCACACTTGCTGAACATTGCATACAATTGGTGGTCCTTGAGGGTCTGGAGCACTACTCTCAAGTGAGCGGCATGCTCCTCCTTGCTCTTAGAGTATCAAGATGTCATAAACAAACCACTCATCACGAACATGTCCAAGCAAATATGTTTCAACACTCTGCTCATCAGGTTCACATAAAATGGGCAGGCATTCGTTAGTCCAAAATACATAACTACAAACTTTTAATGACCATATTGTGTTATGAATGCCGTCTTCTGATATCACTCTCTTTGACTCTCGAGCCGATGATACCAAGATCCAGATCTATCTCGCGAGAAACACTTAGCACCCCGAAGCCGATCGAACAAATCATCTCCTGGGTAAGGGATACCTGTTTTTGACAGTGACTTTGTTCAACTCTCGATAATCAATGCACATACGAAGGGAATCATCTTTCTTGAAATAAATAATACTAGTAAGCCCCATGGAGACCTGCTTGGTCTAAATAGTTTGTCTTGTAAATCCTTTAATCTAATTCAACTTCTTTTAGATTGGCTGGAGCCATCTTGTAGGAGGAATAGATATAGTTGCGTGTCGGGTGCCGATATCAATACCGAAGTCGCTTCGCTCAGGAGACCACTGCAAATCATCCTGAAGACCTCTAGATACCACGCATCAGGAACTGATCGATGTCTGCCCCACCAACATCCTTGACCCTAACCAAATGATACATGCAACCCTTGGAAATCATCTTCCCAGCCTTGAGGTAGAAGATGAAACGACCTGCAGGCACAATAACCGAACTACCCTTCCATTCTAAGACTGCCTACCCAGAATCAAATCCTACTAACCTAGTCCCGTAATTAATAGAATCATAACAAGCATATAACCAACTATGCCTATAATGACATCGAAATTGATCATGGCTAACTCTATCAGATCTTTTGAGGTGACCTTATGGAGGACCAAGACCAGGAAATTTCTATACACCAGTCTAGCTATATTTGAGAGTCATCAATGAGTGGAGAAACCAAGAAAGATTCTCGACAAGACATCGGGATTGACTCCCGGCTACCGGCTACATAAGGTGTCACAAAGAATAAGGTGCCCTTGATATAACAATGGATAAACATCAACATGGAAGACACATAACATACTAGTAACCACATCAGGGGAGACCTCCGCCTCGACGGATACTAGGGCATAGAATCTGCTTTTGCGCCGACCGCGCCGCACCGGTAGATGCCCCTAATGTGGCCGAAAGGAGGGGGTGGGGCTGATGAGCTAGAAGTTGGGCCACGGTCCCCAACCTGATCCTGTATTGATGCTGGACAATATCTAAGCATGTGCCTGAGTTTCGCACCCAAAACACACACTCCGAACAATCTCAAGCAATGGCTCGCATGTCCTTGCACATTCGCGACAAGCCGGGTCACTTGGAATCTCGTGGCCCGCTGCTCGACCCCTTGAGCTCCTGATGCTGCCCTTCTAATCGTGCTCAGCCGAGATGGCACACCCAAAGCTGATGATGTAGGACAACTTCGATGGCTCCCGGCTGTCAATGCCCACCGCCGGACTCTCTCGTTTAGGAGAATTCAGGGTCTCAATACTCGGCCTCTTGGCTCTCTCTCTCTCAATGTGTTGCCTCTATCTTACCGGGCATACAACACCATTTGAGGGTGAAGTCCATATCCCCGATAGAGCATGGCAATCCTGCATTCCTTATCCAAGTAACCTCGCTATCCCATGCACAAACCTATCACTGCGCCCTTGTCGCTAACCAACTCGTGGGTATACTTCAATAGGCGCAGGGTGAACTCAAGGGAACTCTTAGTACTATCATCCTCCCTAGCTGTGTTTGCTAAACTCGTACGTTTCTTTCAGCTCTCCTCATCTCCCAAGGGAAGAACTGCTCAGAATGCAACATGGAACTCTTCCTGTGTGATCGAACCCGGCCGCAACTGCTCTATCCTTCCATTGACAACCAGATATGCGCAACCCTCAACTAATAGGGAGGCTACCACTTCAAACTCAACACTACTCACCCCCATGACCCGGTGATCTTGATAACCTCATCCACGAACTCATGTGGTCCTCATCTACCTTGGACCCAAGAAACCGCGGGTTCATCCTCAAGCAGTCCCCGACTCGAGCCGCCGCCGCACCGCCATTCTCATGAAACATGTGCAATGGCTCAAGCTGATTTCCATCTTAAGTGGACGAGGCCTACGTGTCTAGGATAGCATCCCCTAAAATCCCGCCGTAGGCGGCTGGGTTTCCCATGCCCGAGGCTCGACCGGTGGCACTCCGTCGATGCCCACGACCCATGCCATCCTCGTGGCCTTCACCGCCCATTCCTCCTTCCATTCATCCTTCGAGGATCCATGATTCTGCAATCGCGAAAAGCATGAATTAGAAGGATAAAAAAGACTCTTCATCGCACGACATAGATTATGAAAGACGGAACATTTCCTAAAATGTTTCATAGCTCCCTTTCATCATAAGTGTGGCGCAAGCCAAACCCATGAAATAGACTCTACTAACGCGGCTTTCAAACTCCCTAGGACACTTCAACCCTAAGTCTCTGATACTAAGTTTGTCACGACCCAAGAGGAGACCCGGATCGCAAACATAGGACAAGGGACCCTAAAAGACCCTAAGTTGACCCATGACATAAGCATTCACAAACTCATTCAATAAACATGAAGAAACATAGTTAAAAACTCTGCAGAAGTCTAACTTAACATAACAACAGAATGAAAATCTGAAGCTGAATACATGTCTAAGTCTGATAAGCCCCTAATCTGGACGAGCTGATGGGACAACACCCCAAACTAACTCGAAATACCGAAATCGAAAAATACATCCAAGATAATTCAAAGTCTAGTCCTCGAGAGATGAGGACTCACCAATCTAGTAAGTAAGCAACTCTACAAGCGACTACGGAACATGGCTGAATCTGAGAACTGGATCTTGCAGAACATGAAATGATGCAGCATAGAAAGTATGCGGTCGGCATGTGGAATGTACCGAGTATGCAAGGTAAGTAAAACCTCTAGAGCAATATAAATCTTTCAAAGCAAGTCATACATATATAGTAAGCCTTTTAAGGATAAGAAGAACTCACATGCATAATTATGAAATCATCTCCATTTATACATGATCATGCAGGGCTTAGAACATCAAGACGACTCGAATACCTCAAGCTGAAAAGTAACATTTATATCAAAAGCCGAACAATGAGTCAAACCTTTCTTTTTGAACATGCATGCATGAAATAAAAATCATAAGTGGTAAATATGACACCAAATGTGATATAGACAGTGGGAGACCCATCACTTAACCGACATACCACGATAGAGCCTACCTAGTCTTGACTATTACACTTAAGTGGGCAGCTTGTCCAAACCTTGTCGTGGCAAAGGATTCTACCATGATATCGATATCAAGCTAAAGGGCCAATCGTCCAAAGATAGCTCACAAGGGAGGTCCCAATAATATAATAGTATCAACCTACGTTGACGCGTGGCTCTGGGCATAGGTAGTCGACCCTTAGCCCTATCGCGTTGGGGACTCTTTCTCCCAAACATGCAATGCTCTACATCGTATAAATACGAAGATCAACATCTTCTAGTGACGAAGCTCAACATGAAATCATTCATAAACTCAACACGGTATGAAACGAAGCTCAACATTTTCTATTGACAAAGCTCATTAGGAAGTCATGCATACACTAGACATCATATAAATATGAAGCTCAACAATGTCGCTTCAACAAAGCTTAAAATGGAATCATGAATAGACTCAACGTCATGTGAATGAAGTTTTTAACATTGTCCTTGAAAAGCTCAACAATAATAGGGATAACAATTAAGGATTAATCCATATAGAAGGCTTTACTTTGAACATACCACAAGCTAGAATTTAAAATAATAATAATTGAGGAAAATTCACTTCAACCCATGTGGTAAGCTTATGTCGGGAAGTTCATCACTTTAAGTCAACATATGGGCATCACCCAAAGATTTATCATACTTGAACTAATCAATTCATGTTGAAAACCTCAAGATAGTCATGGGTAGTTTTAGAAACATGCTTTTTATCATCAACTCCATCATCATCACTCATTTATCAAGAATATCTTCCTTTATGAACTCTTCACTCCATGGGCGCGATTAAAATTTAAAAAAAAAATTTATAGGGGAAAACGAGTTAGAATTTGCCCATGCTTCATAAACCATCAATATAAGTACAATCTAATCATACCCATGTATAGAGATTGAAGAATCATGTAATTGGGAAACCCCATACTTGGTCATAGGCAATTTAATCACATTTTTTGATAGGGAATGGGCATGGGTATGGAAGAACACCTCTCATAGCCTTGCATACTCCGGGATTGAAGAATTCTAACCCTTCCTAATTGCCCAAACTCGAGATTCTAATTGGAAACCTTGAGATTTCTCTCAAACCTTCCCCTTCACACTCAAAGTTTCATGCATGAGAGTAATGGCTTAGAATAGGTTTTCCTCGTTTAAAACCCTAATACGACCTTAAATGACGTAGTATAAGCCCCTTAGAACATAGGAATTATGAAAAGACCCTTACTAAATTCGCAGGAAAATACCGCCAGTGACTTAAAGGGTGACCCGACGATTCGTCAGATGGGCAACGACTGCCGAGTTGCTCGTAAAGTGCATCGGTCAACTAATATAGCTGGCCCTCAATGGGAAGATAACGACTATTCCTCAGACCACACCTCGTGGTCACCTTCCATCAAGTACTGCCTTAATTCCCACACACCGCATGCTTGCTCACGACTCTGCTCAAGGAAGTCATTGGGACCGACCACGACTGCGGGGTCCTATCCATGTTAAGTACACTCGGATAAATCCTCCTTAACATTCCATCTCCACCCCAAGATTGACATGACTACCATGGTGGCCGACCACGAGTCGTTGATTCACTCGTGGGGACTTCGATCCCTTGATCAGTCCAAGCCTTCCCACGGATCCCTTGATCACTCTTAAGCCTTCCCAGCAAGTCACCCGACGACTGCGGGGTTTTTCTCACGAGTCATCCGGTGACTCGTCGGCAACTGCCGCAACATTTTTCCAACTTTTCCGATTCACTTCTAGGTCTGATTCTTTAAATCTCGGGGTATAACATGAATTAACACTTTTCTCAATTTAGCACTAAATTTATCTCTTCACGCTCTACCAATGAGCTACAGAAATCTTCGATGAATTACTCTCACCACTAAAAATTATCCATAAATGTCATAGTGTCTTCCCCACCATGTCTAAAAATATGGACATCATGCACAAAATGTGGTTGGTGTATTGCATAACCCAAAAGGCAATCGCTCGAGAAGAATTACACCGTAAGGATAGGTGAATGTCATCTTTTCTGATGCTCGTGCGGTAAATATTTGTTGTATCCCGAATATCCATCAAGAGATTAATAATATGCTCTCCCGCCAGCTTGTCTATCATATGGTCTATAAAGGGCATTGGAAGTGATCTTTTATGCGACTGTTTAGCATTTTGTAGTCCATGCAATACCCCCTCTATTCGGTCATCATTCTACTTGGTACTAGCTCATTCATTCATTTTGAACAAGTATCATACTCTCCTTTTTTTTGGCACACACCGTAATCGACCAACCCATTGGCTAACAGATTAGATACATGTAAAGCCCCGGAAACTCAAAATTTAATTCTAGGACTTAAATTAGAAAATCTGGAAAGCTGCAGAAAAGTTAGGATGACTCACCAAATGAGTCATTAAGTGTCCCCACGACTGTTAGGTGAGCCGTGAGAAGGTGGTTTGATAATTTTTAAGAAGGGAGATAGTGTACCCAACAAGGTGTGACATCACGAGTCGTGGTCAATAACCACAACCCATTGAGTCACCATGGTCAGGTCTAGGTTGAGGATATTATCAGTGGAGCAGTGTGTACTTGACGAGTGGGGGCAACGAGTCGTGGGTCCTGACTATGACTCGTTATGTCCCCCTGCTACCAGCCCTAGTGACTTTTTAGCTAATGTACCTGACGAGTGTCACAATGAGTCGTCGTCAATGGCAACGACTCGTTAGGTGACTAATTACCAAAATTAGCATTTAATCTTCAGATGTGAGACAATGTGGTTTTCACTGGTGACCACAAGTCGTGGTCAGTGACCATGACTCGCTAGGTCCCTCATTAGGGTCACCTCAAAGTTTTTCCCTTAGCTGAATTTCTAAGGGCTATTTAGTAATTTACTACTCTCCCAAGCTTAAAACTATGTCGTTTTAGTAATAATATCAGACCTTAGTGGGGGAAATGGTTCATTCTCATTCCTCACTCTCATTTTTCAGAAACATTGAAAGTTCTACTCTCAAGAACCCTTCAAGCAAGACTAGGGCTTCTCTACTTCTTGGCAAAAGAGGTCGTACATTCTTCTCCGAAAGGATTTTAGTCAGGTATGTGGGAATTCAACAAGGGAATTGTCCTTCCCTTGTGTCCCCCAAGAACCTCCCATAATTTCCCTATTAGATTAGCCTGAAGATTTTCGAATATGAAGAGATTTCACGTTGGTTTTCGTTAATTTCAACTGAGATAATATCCATGTTTATTATTCATATGATCTTCATCAATTTCTAAGTAAATTTTTGATGTTCTTGCCAAAGGGAATTTAAGCCCTAAATTTTCGAGCAAAGGCTATTTGTGTATTAAATTCCGTCCAGTTTGTGAAGTATGTTTTGGGTCAATTTCCTAGTAATTCTCATTATATATGTGATGAGTAATTATTCCATTGGTAATAATGATTTTATACTTGTAGAATGAGATTTCTTTAATTTTTGAGAATTTTCTATATTATGGAATTTCGTGTTGTTGGAATGAGTTGAGTTCTATATTACCTGCTTAGTAATTAAGTTTAGTAGAACATAGAACCTCTTTAGAACTATTTAGAAATTGTCAACCGATCGCCTTAACTCCGCTTTTTCTGAGGTGTCACCGGTTCCTCCCAGTTATCAGAATCAGACTCGGAAGCCTAGTTTTTGGTCCATTAGGCGGTCATGACATTTTTAGATTTATAGCTATGACTAGCCCTAGGACCCGCCGCTTACGCTTGTTTCTAGATAATTACTGCGCTTCTAGATAAGCCCGACCGCCTAGAACTCCAGTTTCAAAATCTGGTCTGATAAGACTCTCAAGGTACTTTCAGTTATATGTCCCTGACAGTCTTGGACCCCAGTTTTGAGCTATAAGCCTAGTAGATCAGCATAGGTTTCTATTGGGAGTAGGAATTAACACGAGCGGCTGTGGTTCCGGGGCCAGACCTACAGTTCCCACAACTACTTTGCCACGGTAGGTTACAGTATTACTTATCCTGATTGGCCCCAGACTTTTCTGATCACCCAGTTTATGCCTTTATACCTCGGCAAGGTATAGTTGGGTCCTACCGGTGGGGCGTATACATCGAACTCCAAGTCTAGCTCACATGGTTAAATGTCGGCTTTATGTACTCTCCCATTAGTCACCATTTAGTTTCAGAATAAGCAGCTCAGTTCAATTCGAGTTTTATCAGTTTAGCTCAGTTCAGTTCAGTATCTCATACTCAGTACTTTCAGACTTAGGACATGCCTTGACCATCGTGACAGTGGTCATTTTGACCATCTCGCTTACTTCATTAGTTTACTCGGGGCTTACTTATTGGTCATCGCATGTCATATCGGTTCGACTTTATATTCGCTTATGTTTTCTCCCACTATCAGTACATTAAAAGTACTGATGCATACTCTCTCTGGTATATCGTATTATGATACCGCGCAGGTTCTCGTGACGCATCATTAGCCGTTGCGATTAAGATCCTCCTTCGCCGCAATCAAGTGTGAGTCCTCATCATTCGAGGGCCTTGTTTTACTTTATTTCACTGAGTTATTATTTTTAGGTAGACTTAGAGTTAACTGTCTTGTCCCAGCATCTCAGCTAGAAGGCTTTCAAACACAGAGTTGATTTCATACTTCGATGATATAAATTTTAATATTTTTGTAGTTTATTTTCTCAAATGCTCTTTTCTATTATTTAGCGCCTGATATATATATATATATATATATATATATATATATATATATACATTATTCTACCAGAATACTCAAGAAGATATAATCAGGAGTTCATTTGGGGTCACTTGTGACTTCAAGTACCGTGTTACGTCTAGGTTGTAGTCTCGGGGTGTGAAAAACTTGGTATCAAAGCACTAGGTTTAGAGTATCCTTAGAAAGTCTGAATGCTGCATCGAGTAGAGTCCTTTTCATGGGTCTGGAAGCGCGCTACACTTATGACGAGGAGGTTACGAAATGTTATTAGGAAAACTCTCTTTGGTTCATACTCTTTATCAGGCATTAAAGTTCACTCCTAAAACGCCCTTCTAACTCATGATCTGTTTCATTTCAATGAATCATGCCTCCTAGACGCGGTAATGAAAGAAGGGACGATAACGCCAATAGACGTGCCACACCATCCCCAATGTGCTCTCAGGATGATTCAGTGTCTACTGCTAAATTCAGGTGGCCATTCAACCGCTAGCCTGGGTCCACCAAATCAAGTGAACCAAAGAAATGGTACCGATGAACAAACAATGGGTCTGTAGAAGTTGCGAGGGTGCGTGATCTTTACCCGTATGAACCCTCCATCTTTTCGTGGATCAAAAGTAGGGAGGATCCCTAGGAGTTCGTGGATGAGATCAAAGATCACCCGCATTATGGGTGCTAGCTCTTCGAGAGTGCGTCGACTCGGCTACCTACCACTAAAAGGGGTAGCTCAAGTTTGCTATGAACAAATGGAAAGAGGCGGCCGGGTCAGGAGAGTGTGACCGGGCGGAGCGGAGGAATTCCACAGCACTTTCTTGGACAAATTTTTCCCCTTGGGAGCCGAGGGAGGCAAAGATGGCGGAGTTTATGAATTTGCAACGAGGAAATAGGACTATGGAGGGGTATTCTCTGGATTTTACTAGTCTATACGCTCAGTTTATGGTAGCCGAGCCAAGGGCTCGCATGTTGAAGTTTGTGAATGGGGTGTCAAATCTAGTCCTCAAGGAGTGCAGGACACGATGTTGATTAAAGACATGGACCTCTCCAGATTGGATTGTTTATGCCTACCGCATTAAGGCCGTAAAGATGAAGGATATGGAGCAAAAGAACAAATGGGCAAGACCGGCCAATAAAATTTCATCCATCAGAGGTCTAGCGGTAGTAGCCGCCCACCACAGCAGCAAAGATCCCCAGCACCCAGCTCAGCAAGCACCTCAACCTTCGATCCTACCAGGATCGGGAGGGGTGGGTCATTCGCGCTCGCCCGTGCCCACAATACTAGGAACAAGTATCCAACTTGTCCCAAGTGTGGTAGGAACCACCCTAGGAGAGTGCCTTCAGGGTCGAGAGGGTTGTTCTAGTTGTGGACAGCTCGAACATCGGCTCAGGGAGTGCCTATCAGCTGGGTGAGGGATACCACACCACCACACCATCACCCAACAAGTCGACCAGCCCAACAAAGCCTAACACATCGTATAGATAGCGGTCGGGCGCTAAAATCGTTCTTATGCTCTATCTTCCCGTCAGGATCAGGAAAGCTCACCTGACATAGTTACTGGTATGTTACGTCTCTTCCATCTAGATGTGTATGCCCTCTTAGATCTAAGAGCCACTCTTTCGCTCGTGACTCCCTATACGCTCCAAAGGTAACACGCTCCATAGATGCTCTTTAACTACCCCCACCTCCACCCAAGTTGGCCAGTCAGTTAGAGCCACCTGGGTGTATAGAAACTTCCTAGTCTCAATCTTGAGTAAAGTTATTCGATGATCTTGTGAAAGTTAGACATGGTGATTTCGACCTCATTCTCGCATGGATTGGCTACTCTCCCGCTATGCTCTCAATCACTGCGTAACTAGAGTTATCAAGTTTCAGTTTTCGAACGAACCAGTGTTAGAATGGAAGGCCAGTAGTTCAGCGCCTAAGGGTAGGTTCATTTCCTACCTTAAGGCCCGTAAAACTCATCTCCAAGGGGTTTATTTATCATCTAGTTCTGGTAAAGGATTCCTAAACTCCACACCCCGACTATCAAGTCGGGCCCAGTGGTCAGCGAATTCCCAGATGTATTTCCTGAGGATCTTCCCAGAGTTTCCCTGGAATGGAAAATAGACTTTAGAATAGACCACCTCCCAGATACTGCCTATCTACATCCCCCTCCTTGGCGTAATGACCTGCACTCGAGCTTAACGAGCCGGGCGAAAGTTAAAGGATCTTCTTGATAAGGGTTTTATCAGACCCAACATCTCTACCTAGGGTGCTCTAGTGTTATTCGTGCGTAAGAAGGAAGGTACCCTCATAATGTGCATAGATTACCGTTAATAACAAAGTCACAAGCCAAGAACAGGTATCCCCTACCTAGAATTGACGATTCGCTTGACCAACTTGAGGAAGCAAGTTGTTTCTCAAAATCGATCTCAGGTCAGGTACCATCAGTTAAGGGTTAGAGAGAGTTATATACCAAAATAGCTTTCAGGGCTCAATATGGTCACTATGAATTTGTGGTGATGTCCTTCTGCTAACAAATTCCCAACATGATGAATAGGGTCTTTAAGAAATACATGGATATGTTCGTCATTGTATTTATCGACGACATTCTGGAGTACTCCAGAAATGAGGAAGAGCATGCAAATTACCTTATATGAGCATTGCAGACACTCAGGGACCGTCAGTTGTTTTCCCAAGTTCGCCAGTGCCCAAGCAAAGTCCGTCACCTTCTTAGGTCATGTGGTCTCGTGAAGGGAATACAAGTAGACTCACAAGAAAGCAGTTGTGAAAGATTGGCCCAGATCTACCTCTCCTATTGAAATCAGGAGTTTCCTGGGTTTGACAAAGGTTACTGATGCTTTATGGAGGTTTCTCCTCTATAGCGTCTCCTCTCGATTAAGTTAACTCGAAGAAGGTGAAATTTCAAGGGTTGTATGAGTGTGAGAAGAGTTTTTAGGAGTTGAATACTCAACTCACTACCACTCCATTTTTAACCTTACCAGAATGATCAGATGGGTTGGTTGTTTTTTGAGACGCTTCCAGAGTTGGACTCGCTGCGTTCGATGCGTGGGGCAAAGTGATAGCCTATGCCTTTAGACAACTCAAAGTTCATGAGAAGAATTATCCAACTAATGACTTGGAGTTGACAGCGGTGGTATTTGTGCTAAAATTTGAGACATTACCTTTATGGAGCCCACGGGAGGTGTTCGTATCACAAAGAGTCTTCGCTGTGTTCAAAGAAGAAGGACCTAAAACCTGCGTCAAAGACGGTGGTTGGAGCTGCTAAAGGACTATGACATGAGTGTACTATATCACCCAGGCAAGGCCAATATGGTGGCTGACGCCCTGCTGTACTGGCCTACGGGGAGTGTGACACATATTGAGGAAGACAAAAAGGAGTTAGCAAGCGATGTTCACAGACTAGCCCGGTGGGGTTTAGCTTGTGGACTCAGCTGATGGTGGGGTTGTGAAAAAAGTGATTGATACATCCAGTAGTTGAAGTTAAGTCTAGACAAGATGAAGATCCGGCCCTACTTAAACCTAAAGCAGCGCTTCGAAAGGAGGTTGAGGTTTTCTCTCCAAGTTCAGAATGTGGGGTGCTTCATTACCAGGGAATATTGTGTATGCCGGATGTTGGTGAGCTGAGACAGCAGATATTGACTGAGGCACATAGCTTTAGGTACTCCATTCACTCCCGGTGCTACTAAAATATCTCGTGACTTGCGGGATATTTTCTCGGTGGAACGGCATGAAAGAGACATTGTGGAATTCGTAGCCAAGTGCCCGGAACTGCTGGGGCATGTCAAGGTGGAGCACCAAAGGCTGGGAGGCATGACCCAAGATATCAATATACCCACGTAGAAGTGGGAATAAGTGAATAAGGATTTCATTACGGATCTACTGACTCACCTCACCCACAGCATGGCTTAATCTGGGTGGTAGATCGGATGACCAAGCCTGGGCAAACTTCCTCCTAGTTAAAAGCAATGCACTCACTCGAGACTCATGCCAAACTTTACATCCGATAGTTAGTCAGACTCCACGTGGGTGCCCCTAGCCATCATTTCTGCATACAGGGGAACACAGTTCACCTCACATTTATGGAAGTCCTTTTAGAAGGGACTAGGCACTCAGTTCAAACTCAACACCGTTTTCACCTATAGACCGATAAAGCGGAGCGGACCATTCGCACTCCAAGAATATATGCTTGAGCATGCGTGATCGATTTTAAGGGGAATTGGAATGACCATTTGCCTCTTATCAAGTTTGCATACAACAGTTACCACTCTCATATTCATATGGCCCCCTTTGAAGCATTATATGGTAGAAGGTGTAGGTCTCCTATAGAGTGGTTTGAAGTTGGTAAATCTACCTTGATAGGGACAATTCGATTCATGAGGAAATGCAGAAAGTTTAGCTCATTCGAGAAAGCTTGAAAACTCAGAGCCGACAGAAATCTTATGCCAATGTGCTGAGAAGAGAGTTCGAGTCTGCAGTTGATGACTGGGTATACCTGAAAATTTCTCCCATGAAAGGGGTGATGAGGTTTGGAAAGAAGAGGAAACTCAGTCCGAGATATGTGGGACCCTATAGAATTTTGAGGCATATCGGCAATGTAGTTTATGAGCTAGATTTACCGCTGTAGAACTAGCAGTTGTCCACCCAGTTTCACGTGTCACTTTTGAAGAAGTGCATTGGGTCCAACATCGCTGTGCCATTGGATAGTGTAGGAATAAAAGATAGTCTCTCATATGAGGAAGAACCAGTCCAGATCCTTGACCCTCAGGTTCCTAAGCTAATAAACAAGGAGATAGCTTCAATCAAGGTTTTATGGAGAAATCCAAGCAGTTGAGGGAGCTACATGTGAGGTCAAGAAGATATGATGGCCAATACCGCATTTGTTCCCTACCACTCTAGCACGCTTAGAGATATTAGTTTTGACCCTAGAACTCAATTTAGTTTTCAAGGAATCAATTTAGGTGTTCAAGTCTACTTTTTATGTTTTGAATGTATGTGTTTCAGTTATGTATTTTGAAACGGATGTAGTCATTCGACAGCTTTTGGAATTAAATGAGTAGTTTTTGGAAATTTTGATTGTTATTCTCTCGTTTCCTGTGTGTATTATAACATTCGAGGATGAATGTTTGCAAGGAGAAGATATTGTAATTCCCCGAAAACTCAAAATCTAATTCGGGACTTAAATTAGGAAATTAGAAAAAGATGTAGTTATAGGATGATTTCTACCTAACGAGTCGTTAAGTGACCCCACGACTCGTTAGCTGAGCCGTAAGAAGGAGGCTTGATAATTTTAAGAAGGGAGACAGTGTACCCAATGAGGGACATCACGAGTCGTGGACATGGACCATGACATTTTGAGTCACTCGTGGACAACCGGGGTTGAGGATATTATCGGGCGGAGTAGTGTACTTGATGGTGGGGCAACGAGTCGTGTCCCTAGTAATGACTCTTTATGTCCCCATTGCAGCCCTATTGAATTTTTAGCTAGTGTACCTTATGAGTGTCACGATGAGTCTTCATTAGTGGCAATGACTCATTAGTGACTCGTTACCAAAAACTTAGCATTTAATCTTCATATGTGAGACAGCTGGGTGGTTCACATCAGGATCACGAGCCGTGGTCAATACCACTCTTCGTGTCCCTTGTTAGGGTCACCTAGCAGTTTTTCACAGCAAATTTTTAAGGGCTATTTAGTAATTTCCTACTCTACCAAACTTAAAAACTACATCGTTTTAGTAATAATCTCAGACGTTTTAGTGGGGAAAATGGCTCATTCCTCATTCCCAACTCTCGCCCGTAAACATCGAAAGTTCTCCTTAAGAACCCTCCAAGGAAGACTAGGCTTCTCATCTCCGCAGTGTTTTTGCTTCTTTCTCCGGGCAAAGTTTAGTCAGGTATGTGGGAATTAAACAAGGGAATTGTCCTTCCCTTGTGTCCCCCAAAGTCCTCCCATAATTTCCCTATCGATTAGCCCGAGATTTTTGAATATGAAGAGATTTCACGTTGGTTTTTGTTAATTTCAACTGAGTTATTGTCCATGTTTATTATTCATATTATCTTCATTAGTTTCTAAGTAA
The DNA here is from genome assembly GCA_018107945.1 of Datura stramonium. Classification (NCBI taxonomy): domain Eukaryota; kingdom Viridiplantae; phylum Streptophyta; class Magnoliopsida; order Solanales; family Solanaceae; genus Datura; species Datura stramonium. The sequence continues at coordinate 22,360 of JACEIK010003401.1, read as the reverse complement.
ATTGTTGATGTTCTTGCCAAAGGGAATTCTAAGCCCTAAATTTTCTAGTAAAGGCTATTTATGTATTAAATTCGCCCGCTTGCGAAGTACATTTTGGGCTAAATTTCCTAGTAATTCTCATTATATATGTGTTGAGCAATTATTCCATTGCTAAGAAAGATTTTATCTGATCACGGGAAATAATATGGGTCCCGTGATACGCTTCTTTATAGCTTAAATTAGTCGCGGTTGTCTAAGCTATTTGATACATTTTCATGTGATTTATATAAAAGTGAAGATATGTGCTAACCAACATGATTAGCCTTTGTTTTGTAGGTTTTGATGACTTTTGAGGAGCTAAATCATGAATTGGTGAAGTAGAGGCTTGGAGATGGAATAAACTCGCAAACGTCGGCAAAGAGGAGGCCCAAAACAGCCCACCTGCCGGCAATGTGCCACGGCAGGCCAGGCTGCCTAAAACAGCCCCCATGCGCGTTGGCAACGTGCCACGCATGAGGGGTCCGCGACCAAGAGGTGGGGTGTGACGCGCTGCCCAAGCAGCGTGCCACGTTGCTATCGCGGCAAGGTTCTGCCGAAGCCGATTTTCGGGTTGATTTCCAAAGGAGCTACATGCCTCCGTGTCATGGAGGCAGTGCTCCGCGATACACTCCGTGACACCTGAGCCGTTCCACGACAAAGCCAAATTATGCACATTCTCCATTTACTATAAATAGGACCCTTAGCTCTTATTTTCTTGGTCACGATTTTGCCCAGAAAACTGCATAGGAGTGGAAGGGAGAGAAGTGGAGAACTCATCTAGGGTTTATCAAATTCCCTTCTCATCTACCAATCTCATGTAAGTATGTAGTTAGAGTAGATTAATAGTAGATTAGGAGTAGATTAACGTTAGTTTTAATAACATGAATGGCAAGAACCTTCCTCTAGGTTGAAGCCATGGATTACGATTGTAATTCTATGATATTGTTTTTGGAATTGAGTTATTGATTGTTGTTTTCGCCTTACTCGATTTGTTGGTTGTTTTAATGATTGATCACCATAAAAGCATATTGTTAGCTTGGGAAATAGCTTGAGAAGGCATTACTCTAGGTCAGGACATGAGAATGTGGGGAGCATGAAGTACTCCTGGAGAGGTTCCGTGCTTGGATAGAAATATACCTAACACCTTGCTTGGTTGACACACGCAAGCTATGAAAGACCAACTTGGGATGTCACATCACCACTCGAAGAAGTAGGTGTGCGGCTGAGTTGAGTTAAATGGTTAGACGTACGAAAGTCCTTAATCGTTTCCCCGTAAACCACAACATAATTGATTGCCCGCGACTAGAAAAATTAAACTCCTCGCTCACAATGATGCAAAGGAGGCTAGATTGCCGTGTTAAGAGGCTCGAAAGACCATGAACATGCAATTCTAATTATTTAAAATACACTGGTAGTACCATGCTTGTTCCATTGCAAATCGTATTATCGCATGATTAATTGGTTTTAACCCTATGTTGCTCCTAGAGCACTTTCGGAATATTTCGTTGACCCAAACTTAGACTTAATTTATCTCAAACGACAATGTCTATCACCAACACTTTAGATATTTAAGATCACACTAGAAATGGGTAGTTAGAGGAATGGGTCCAGTCCCTGTGGGTTCGACATTCCGGTTCTTAAACAAGAGCTAATTATATTATTTTGTACGTAATCTGCACTTAAGTGCTCATCATTATCCTTGTTGAATGAGATTTTTGATTCTGAGAATTCTCTATATTATGGAATTCCCATGTTGTTGGAATGAGTTGAGTTCTCTATTAGCTACTTAGTAATTCAGTTCAGTAGAACGTGTAGAACCTCTTCAGAACTATTCAGAAATTGTCTATAGATTAGTTTCCAGACTCCGCATTTTCCCGATGTGTCATTGGTGCCTCCCAGCTATCAGAATCAAACTCAGAATCTAGTTTCTTTGGTCCATTAGGTAGTCATGACATTTTAGATATATAGTTTAGACCGGCCCCTGAACCTCAGTTCGCCTTTATAGTTTGTTCTTAGACGCACACGCTCAGATAGCAGCTTTGACCGCCTAGGAACCCGCCAGACCGTCTCAAGACTGGTGGTACTTTCTGCCATATGTCCCTGACAGTCTTGGACCCCAGTTTTGAGCTATCAGCCTAGTGGATCAGTATAGGTTTCCATTAGGAGTAGGACTTAGTACCGAGCGGGCCGGGGATCCAAGACCAGGTGTTCCCGTAACTACGTTGCCGCCGTAGGTTACTAGACATTTGGCCCATTGGTCCCGGTACTTGTGATCACCTGCCATGCCTTTATACCTGGAAAGGCTGGGTCCTACCGGTGGGGTGTATACATCAGACTCACGTCTAGCTCATGTGGTTAAATGTCGGTTAAGTAGACTCTCCCATCCGGCCCAAACTAGTTTCTGCATCGCGCCCCGCCCGCTCTAGTTCTACCAGCTTTAGCTCAGTTCAGTTCAGTATCTCATACTCAATACTTTCTGAGTTAGGACATGCCTTGACCATCAGACAGGGTCATTTTGACCATCTCAACTTACTTTAGTAGTTCAGTTCGCTTACTTATTGTCATTGCATGTCATATCGTTCAAATCCTTTACATTCTGTTATGTTTTCTCCCACTACTCAGAACATTCAAAGTATTGATGCATACTTTAATGATGTATCGTTTAATGATACAGCTACAGGTTTCAGTCTCAGTACGTTAGTCGCTGCGATTCGATCCTCTCCGCCGCAAGCCAAGTGTGAGTCCTCATCATTCAAGGGCCTTGGTTTACTTTCTTCCTATTCGAGTTATTATTTTTAGTTAGACTTAGAGTTAACTCGGGGCTTGTCCCAAACAACTCACGCTGGAAAGCTTTCTGCATACGTAGTTGGTTTTAAACTTTGGATGATATAAATTTTAGTGTTTTCTTCTTGTTTATTTTCTCAAATGCTCTTATGTCTTATTTCGTAGCTTCCGTATATATATATATATATATATATATATATATATATATTATTTTACTCGTAATACCAAGGTATGATAGACTAGGTGTTGACTTGGGGTAACTTGTGACTTTAAGTACCGGTGTTACATCCAGGTCTCTGGCGACAATACACCACACCCCAACATCTAACTACTTGATAATCTCTTTCTTCACCATATCTTGCATTATTAGGATTTAGCCTCCACCGATGTTCAATACTAGGTATACATTCAAACTTAATCTGTGAGTGTACCCCTGTGGGACACCAATGATATTAGCATTAGACCACACTATGGACCTTTTGTAGGTTCTGATAATGGATATTAATGCTTCTACCTGCCAATCCAACAACTTTGCAAAGATAATTTTAGATAGTGTATTTTGAGGACCAAGAAATACATACTGGAGATGAGAAGGAAAGATTAAGTTCCAATACCGTGGCTCTTCATTGATGGCTTAGCATGAGGGATTGCTCTATTTTTCAAGTCAAGATCCAACTTTAGGTGCATATTAGTAGGCATCCCTTCCACTATAGCGTTCACTTTCTTTATATAATCCATCTTTATTCCATTCAATGAATTTCATCAATGCTGATGTCAATGCTTCGCTTAGGCGACTCCACTTCAATCACATCCATGATCGTTTCTATCAATAACATCATCACGTATATGACACTCAAATCATTCGGGTTATCCTGCATGGTCTTGGTGCATATTAAATATCACCTTTCATTGTTTAGTCTGAATTTTAGTTCTCCACTCTCGATTTCCACCAGTGCTCTTCTTGTGGCGGAAATGGGCGACCCCAAATGATGAGTACGTCAAAATCGAACATCACAATCTAATATGATGAAGTCTCGACGAAAAGATGAATCTCTACTCTAACTAACTCATCAATCAGTATATCCACCAGCCTTTTTACTATTCTTTGTAGCTTGCATTGCAGTTGGCCTAGGGGCCCTGGACCAGCTGCTCTTAAATTACCAAAGGCATCAAACTAATGCTTTTTCTCAGATCACATAATACCTTGGCGAAATTTAAGGGCCCAATAGTATAAAGAATCATAAAAGCTCTAGGTTCCTCTTTTTACTACACTAAGAAGTGTGATGTTATTGCACTTTAGTGATGAATGTTATCCTATGGATCAAAGATAATTGTTCTATTTTTCGTCACCACCTTCATGAATTTTGCATACCCCGAATTTTTTCCCCATTCTTTCCACTAATGGAATGTTGACAAACATAACCTGCTTTAATTAGAAATACAAACTTGCAAAACTTTTCATCTTCCGTCTTCTTTTTAAGACATTGGGGAAAAGGAGAGAAGGTCTTGAAATCAGCCAGTATGATTTGAGCTTTCTTTAGCTTTTCCATTTTCGCCTCCACCTCATTTTCTTACATTTCTATCCCTCATCTTTCCCCGCTTCTTTCCATTGACAGGTGAATTATTATCCTCTGCACTGGCTTCCTACATGGAGTGGATCCCAAAGCGAGATAATGACACTGCATCGTGGGCTCCTTACATGGATACAACGGCACATTATAGGTCTGCACACTCCAACATGGGTCACAACTCTTAATACTGGAACTAGATGGTGCATTGTGCCTCTCTAGTGTGCAATCAGCTGCTTCTATCATGTTTAGAATGGTTTCTTCCTCTTTGGATCCAGTCTTGGTATTGGCCTTAAATGGTGGTCTTCCCACTTTTGTAACTACGTGCCCATGCACCGATCATCATCATGCCTTTGCTTTAACACTATTGACATTTGCCCCATTTGCTGATCCAACTATTTGTTAGAGGATGAGTGTGATTCTACTCAGCTCACCCATACTAGAAAGCTCTGCAATGCATTTTGTTTACACCTGATTCTGTGGACTCAAGCTTCTTCAGTACTTGGTTAAGTATGACTTCTATTTTGGCATCTCTAGAGTTACTTGTTGGCGGTCCCCTATTTCTCCAATTGCCTCATTCTCTCGCTACTCATCATCCTAATTCCATTATAGTTATTATCCCTATAATAGTTCCGACCTTGATTTTTCTGTCTATGTCGCCAGGTGCCTTGGTTAGACACTTGGGTGCAATCTTAGAAATCCCCTAATTGATAGCTAGAAAATCAGCCTCTTCATAATTTGGGTAATAGTCATCATACCTAGGTATCTTTCCTTGCGAGTTAACTACTTTCACCTTATGTTCATTCATAGTAGTCAACTACTTGGTGATCAGTTCCATTTGAGCTTTTATATGGGTCATGTCTGATCATGCTCCATTTCTCTCCTTGTAAATTCTCGTTGTTATTCCCTTTGAGGTGTCTACAACCGTAGTCTCAAACTCGGGTATGCCATTCCCTGTTTGGCTCTGCAAATTTGTCTAGTATCTCACTGACCTCTGTGAATGTGTGAAACATAATAGAGTCTTCTGCCATGTTGTCGGCAATCAACTTGTTTCGTGGAGCCGAGTGACCTATAGAATATTTCCGGTAAAGACCCATCCGGGAAGCTTATGATTTGGACACTACTTTAGCTTTTTCTAAAACCTGAGCTAAGCCTTATGTAGAGTTGCCCCTGCTGTCTGTTGAAAGTTGTCTCATTCCTTAGTTGAATCATCTCACAGTGGTGAGAAAATTTCCAAAAATGTTGTAATAAGCTTTATCCAAGTGGTAATGGACTCTTCAAAAGCTCATTTAACCATAATGTGGCTTCCTCTCGTCGCGAGAACTAAACAACCTGAGCCTAATAGCATCTTATGTCACCCTTGGTAGTCTATGTAAGCATTGCATATTCCAGTGAAATTGATTAAGTGCTGGTTGATTTTTCTCCTATCGCCCCTTTGAATAACCCCTTCATGCTCAAAGAATTGTATCATAGTGTTGGTGATGTGAAACTTGTGTTTGCTTTAATAAAGAGGGAGAGGCACTATCGCCGGTGAAACCAACCTCATCTAGATCAATTTGTTCTTAATATCGATCATTTCTCCTAGTTTGCTGAATTTGTTGAGCTAACAAGACTTTGCAGAGCTTCGCCGTGCTCTTCCGTTAGTCCTTCCCAAAGGGGAAGGTTGAATGGTCTAGTATGTTCTTCCATGTCCTGTGAAGACTCAAGAACAAAAACCAAATAAAACGTAAGTCACGAAATAAGGACTACAAGAAATATTTAAACACCAATTAACCTTTTCTTGAACAAGCATCTTCAAGAATGGCGCCAAAATTTGATCACACCAAAATGTAATGAAGTATAAAGCGGTCATTAATAGTGATCCAACTGCAGTTTGGACTAATCCCATAGCCAGGTTAAAAATAATATGTTGATGATGATTAAATTAAGTGGTTGTCAATATTTCGAAAGGGAGATTGCAATAAAGAAGCAATTTTAAACAAAGAGTTTGTTGTTATCAAATTTATGAGATGAAACAAGGAATGTGTCCCCATGATTTCATAAAGTAGTAGGCTTATCTTATTAGTAATCTGTCCTGGTGAATTTTGTATAAGACTGACAATTAAGTTCATCTAACGTCTCTCAACCTACATAGATGATTTTCACTCTAAATCCTCTCGCATTAGGTGTGTATATTTAGCCCTTGAAATAAGTCTTGGATTAATTATCCTCGATTAGAGCTCAAGTTAATTGTGAAGGCTTGGTAGCCCAAATTTTCATGGTTATTCTCTTTTTCTAACTTCAACTTCTTTGGTCGAGCAAGTTGGTGATATAGGCACGTCTCAATGTCCGCAACCACTAAAAACTAATTAAAATGAAGAGAATAACAATCACCAATTCACCATTCAAAATCACTATTTGTTTAGCCTATTTATGTTAATCCATCATGGTTCCTGCACCACTAGCTAAAGCATTCAGTCACTCATGTTTGGAGGAAACAATAAATATACAAAATTTATAAGAATTCATTATAAAATACTTACGATAATATGAAGTCGTTTGACAAATCACGAAAGCTAAATAGAATCACAAGAACTTGATGTTTTTCCTCCAATAAGTGTATGGAACAATGTTTTCCGCACTTACAATAATTAACTCCTAAAGAATAGTCAAGAATTAAGTGTATCTAATTCGTATCTAAGTTATTCCTGGAAAATGTCCTAAGAGGAATATATATAGTAGTAGAATAAACCGTGATCTATTCCTACTTGGAATGGGATTGAACTTTGCAGGTTTTTGAACACTAAGGTCTATATCGCTGCACTATATGCACCACATTGGGCCTCGCATCATCCCATCCCTTGGGCGGATCTGCCTGCACATCGCACAGGTTGTTGAATTGATTTGCCTGCCTAATTCCATCCTTTATTTTTCTGTGACACTTGCTCGTTTTGAGTTCAACTGGGCAATGCTTGCTCTTTTAAGCCTCGAATAACTCCAAATCAATCACTTTATCCCTGCAAATATTTAATCATGTGTGTTAGCTTTTTCAAAAATATCATATAAAACCAAAGAAAAACACACACTTGTTCTCAAAATATAGCTAAGTATGGGAAAAATATGGCAAATAAGTACGTAAATATGTCCAACATACGTAGGAAAACTCAATGAGAGGCAAATGATCATCCCAATTACTCCTTGGAAGTCAATCATGCAAGCTCTCAACATGTCTTCTAAAGTATGAAATGGTCCGCCCGCCCGAACGTCTCGTCTGCGGGTGAATAGCTATATAAGGTTAACCTAAGTACCAAGACCTTTCTAAAATGACTTCCAAAATTGTGAGGTGAACTGAGTACTTTCTATCAAAAATAATGTAAAAAGGGGACTCTATGCAGCCGGACTAACTCCCTAATGTAAAGTCTAGCATAATCTTCGACTGAATTTATAGTCTTAATTGGCAGGAAATGTGTTGACTTAGTCATCCGAACTATAACTATCCATATCGACTCATGTTGCTCGCACATATGAGGTAAAAATGTAATAAAGTCCATGTTTATCTCTTCCCACTTCTAGGTAGGAATGTTGATATCTAGAGTCATATCTCCCGGTCTCTGGTGATTTCAACCTTAACCTCATAGCAATTTGGACACTTAGCTACAAATTCTATGATATCCTCTTCATTACATTCCACCAATAGACTTTTTGTAGATCACTTGATATTTACAGGGCACCCAAGGAATAGAATACAGAGCTATGGCCTTCTATTAGTATCCATTGTCTCAAATCATTCACATCTGGAACACACAATCTACCTTGATAACAGAGCACACCATCTCCCCTTAGAGAAAACCTCTACTTCTTCTGGATCGTCTTTTCAACTTACACAAAAATTAGATCATCATCTTTCTTTGCTTTAACATCCATCATAAGAGAACAATCTGAACCATTCTGAACTATAACTCCACCTTCGGCTAAATCAACCAGGAGAACTCCCAATGAGCAAGTTTGTGAACCTCACAAACCAATTCTTTCTTCATCCTTAGCGTGAGCAACATTGTTCATGGATACCCATCGAGGGCGTTGGCCACTACATTGGCTTTACCTGATAGATACAAGACACTCATGTCATAGTTTTTCAACAACTCAAGCCATCTCCTCTAACAAATATTCAAATCCTTCTGACTGAATACATACTGGAATCTTTGTGGCTTCAATAAACACATCCACATGAATGCCAGAGGTAGTGTCTCTAAATCTTTAAGGAAAAGACCATCGCTACCAATTCAAGATCATGAGTCGGGAGATATCCATGTCACTGATGAGCATCATAGTCCTATACTCCTTCACCACTAGATCTGAGACCCCTGACACGAACTTTCTTATTCGAGCCCTCAATTTGGAAACCATCTCCGAAGCATACTTATACAATGGGTGAACATTAGGCATACTCCTGAACCATCATCAAGTTCCACTTTAAGTTAATAAACTCTACAACCTTTGCCACAATCAAATCTCGAGGAAAGAATTTTTGTATGAAGGATGTCATGAACTCATCCAAATCAACTAGAGTTGCACCTTCCCGACGACCTTCTTTTCCACCGGCTTGTAATATATGAGCTAGCCCTTCAAAGGGATAAGATGCCAACTCTACACTCTCCTCCTCTCGGGCAGGATACCCATGATCTGAGTGGTCTTATGGATCACATCAATAAACTCCCATGGATCCTCATCCATCTTTGAACAATGGAACTCCAACGGGCTTATCCTAGTGAAGTCTCGCACTTCAGCCACTAGCAAAGATTCCCATTAGGTTCATGGGTACAACTGCTACTGGTTGACCTGAGCTATCATGGTCTATGCCAATATCTGGAAGGCAACCCTAAACTCCACATAAGTAACTATTCATTCAGAGGGTATGCTGGAGCCGGATGGTTTCCATTGTCATTTCTCCTTCGTTTGCTCTTCTAGAAGGCATTTTTTATAAATGTGTATATCATGAGTAAGAAGAGTAAAGAGAGTTGGACTTTATCACACGATATAGAACATGGAAGAATGGAAATAAAATGCTTCGTAGCTCTTCCTTATAAGTGTGGTGCGCTCACACCCATGAAATAAATGCTACTTAATGCGGCTCGTAGATACCTCTAGGGAGATTCCTAACTCTGGATGTTCTGATGCCACCAAGTTTGTCACAATCCGAGAACAGTCCCTAGTTGTGACACGGTACTAGAAACTACAAATGGATCCAAGCTTTTTACCCATGGTACATGCACATATCCAAATATATACTACCAACTGAGTAGAAGCTAAAAGTAAGACATATCAAAAAAAAATGAATAGGTCTGAGATATCCTAAAATGTAAAACTGAAGCAACATAAGACAACTCACTGATCATTTAAATATAAAAGTATGAAATCCTCTAAACATCTGGTAAACTTAAGGGATAGGTCCAAACTAGCTCTACAAAATCTGAAAACTAAAATGACTAGGAAAAAGCATAAACCAAAAACTCTTGTCCTCGAGTGTTGAGGACTCACCAATCAAGCTAATCATGTGGACAGAACGTATCTAGCAAGCAAAGATAAGATCGAATACCCGAACCTATATCATGAGACGATATAGCATAAAATTATATGGTCAGTACTTAAAATGTAATGAGTATGGAGAATAAATAAACATGAGATTTATCATAAATTTAAGTATAATGACCCAAGGTTTTAAAACATAAATATAGAGCATAGCATGTCTGAAATCGTAAGCAACATAAACTGGCCAATGGGACAAAATACTATAAGTCAATGCATTATGAAATATGGAAGTATAGTGGGAGACTCTCGTAATTGACATACTCCAAGTGAGCATCATAGAGCCCAACCTATAACCCCGGGTCGGGAGGGCATTCATACCTCGCTGCTGCAAGAACCATAAAGGCGTTAATTCACTCATAATCCCATTTGGAAAGGGAGACACTTGGCGAGGACCCCATCATGCCCAGTGTCACGAATTTTTGAGACCTAGTGTTTAAAAACCCCTAAAAGTCCCTAAGATCGATCCTAGACACTGAAGCAGAAACCAAAAGAAACTGACAAAACTCCACATAATGGATCATTTCATAATTTGTGGTGAGATATCATGACTTGTGACATAATCTGTGGGAAGAAACCAATGGTCCTAGTCCTTAACCAATGAGTCAAATGACAATTCGTTACATCATGTAATGACCCGTGCTGACGAGTCATGGTGGACTCAGAGAAAGTCCAAGGCATTGTCAAGTGACCAGAGTCACTATGCGACTCATGTTGTCACTTGACGAGTCTTGGTACTAAGCCGTGAGAAGGGAATTAGAGGCTGACTAATTCAGAATCCAAAGGGACTAGCAGTCCCCACGCAGTCAGGTCGGGCCACCACAAAGGGTGTTATAACTCATCATTACCGGACGGTCAAATTTTCTAGATGGGTCCTAGGGGTATCTTAGTAATTTCCTATATCTTAATCACCTAAACCAGAAAATTTTGAGATTTCGAAGGATTATAGGTTTAATCGCATAAATTCTTATTCCCTCGTTTCTAAAATGTACATTCAAGAATTATAAGCTCTCAAGAAGGTTAGAGTTCATCTTCAACCTAGGGTTTCTTCAAGATTGAGAGCCCAAGTTTTCATTCCATGTATGTAAGGCTAAGTTAAATAAGGATTTCTATTCTTCCTCATTCCCTAAATCTAGAAATGACTTCATTGAGATTAAAACTAGGAATTTTTCCCAATTCTTGATTTGTCCTTCTTCCATATATGTTGAATTGTTCACTATTGAGTTCTTCATATTGAATTGTAATCTATTATGTCTCTTGGTTATTGATCATTACTCTCTTAATGTTTATTGTTGATATCTCTTGAATTCTTGATTGGTTGATGATGATTCGTGTCTCTTATTGATGTCGCCCAAGCGCGCACAAGCGCACGTGGTCGTCAAGTAATATAGGACTAGAAGTCCCGATTATCGATCCCTTAGAAACTTGTCAGTTCAATCATTTAAGGTTACTTTTTTATTTTTCTATTCTATCAAACAATTGAAATGGGGAATGGTTTAGATAATTGAACTATTAAAAACATTAAATATAAATTAAGTAAAGACTTTTTGCACACTTGGTTTTACTTCAGGTAATGATGAAAATCTAGGCAACACACTTTTGCTTCAAGTTAAGTTTTCAAGACGTGATTATGCTATAAAAATTCTTCCTATGGTTGCTAGTTGCAAGTTACTATCCTATTCCTTTTCACTCTCCTGAGCATCCAAGAACTATCTATGAACCCTAATGCCTATATTCTATGGTGGTCGCAGGGAGAAACATGAAATGATGATTATGCCTACTTCAACTAAATAGGGTTGAAGGGTATATTCCTATCCTCAACAATAACTTGTAATCCTCTCACCAATGAGTTCAAGGGTCATTGGAATTCCTGTATTATATTTATTTTTAACCCTTTGGTTCCCTTTCCCAAGTTCAACCGATAGCCAATAAATTTACTTACAAGGTGATCGGCTTCTAGTAAATAAGCAATTATAACAAGTAATTATTAAACAATCATTAAATTAGAATCGAAACTAGTATAACTTCATTTTTTCAAACTTCAACCATCTACCGTGGCCAAACCCTAGAGTATGAGTTAGTTGTCATAGATAAGTAAAAAAACACAATTAACATCATTATTCATAAAATGATAAAGAAAAGAAGAAACCTAGGTAGAAACTTGTCTCTCCTTCCAAGCTGTGTTACAACCCTCCACAAATGAGATACGTAATATAAAGTTATCCCCAAGATTGCTAACAAACGACCTAAAGGCTATTAATAGTTGAGCCTTCAAATGACGCTTCGTCCTCGGGCACTGGATTTAAAATCAGCAAATTCCATCTCGGAATAGGTCTAGCACCGCCCCCTCCATAGCCCCGCCCCAACTTGGGCTAAAGTTTCCTCTGAAGTTTAGCTCCAGGCACCCAACCCCATCCATAGAACCAAGGAGTTAGCCAAATTTCAACACTTCTTGATCATTCGAGCACCCCACACCACTCATATCCCCCACGTGTTAGTCAAATTTCTTGGCTCTAGAACCTCTCTGGTGCCTAGTACCATCCATAGCACAAGAATTGTGGGAAATTTCCTTGAGTCTAGAATGTTTCTAAGGCTCCGCGCCTTTGATGTCACCAAGGTGTCAATGAAACATCTTCGAAGTTAGCACTATGCCCAGTGCCAGCCATAGCCCAGCTTTTCTGCACAATCTTTTGATGTTTGGGACCTGGCACCCGGCGCCAGCCATAGCCCCAGGTCCTTCTTCTCATACTCTTAAATCTTCACACCTTGGGCTAATTTGGGTCCTTTTTCCTTGGTTTCTTGCTCAAAACATCTCAAGTCATTTGTTAGCTTACAAAATACACAAACAAATGAATATGCATTTCCCTAAGGATTATGAACTCAAAAAAGGTAAAAGATGTGCGAAAACATGGCAAATTGGCATGTAAAAATATGTCCAACATCACCATCACCCTACACTTAAACCATTGTTTGTCCTTGAGCAATCTTTAGTTACACATACATAAACTCAACTTTTACCATCACACTTGGTACCTCTATCAATTCACACTCAAAAGGATAGAATAGAGCATAAGATTAAGTGGTTCATCAAGATAAATCAATTCACACCAAGCACAACTAGAGTTCTCACAATCAAAACTACACAACCTCCAAAATCGATCGATTTTTCAAAACAGGCCAAGATGATCAAGGTAAAATATGCAACAAATAGTACACTTAGACATCTTGTTCTTTCAACTTTAGTGATGTTCCTCTCATATTATCAAGTAAAACATATGGAACACAAAGTGCCTAAGAATACTTTAGATCAATAAATTTTAGGTCTCACAAAAAAAAAGGATTAAGCTACTTTTGTGGCTAAGAAAGAATAAGTCTTATAGCTCAAAGGGGATTAACTAGGGAGAATGCATCAGAAGGTAAAAACAAACATGGAAAATTATGGCTTTTTCAAAGAAAGCCTTGATCATTTCCCGATTCCCTAACAAGTAGCTATCCTACATACACTAAGGCAAGTTCTATGCCAATATGTACAAACAAGAGAATTTAACCCACTTCTCATGGCAATCAAGAATATAGTCAGTTTCCTATAGCTACACATTCACACAATTAAATTGAATGACATTTTTCATTGTTAAGCCCTAAAGATTTTCTTGAGTCAAGTTAAATATTTTTATGTGTATCTCATGGAATCCTTACTTATTCAATCAAGATAACAACTTCATTGACTCTAACATAGCTGCTAAGTAGAATATCAGAGAGCACACAAGTGAATGATCTATGACTCAATCCTAAAAATTTAAAAAATGTGACTAATTTCCCTTAAGATAGTCTCCATTCATCCAATATCGAGAAAGGTCACTACACCTTATGAAAAAATTAAAACTACCTTACAAATGAAAATTTTACCTGGTTCAAAGGTCTCCTCTTCGAAAAAGAACCGCGGCCATAAGAAAAAATGAAGGGTGGATAAGATATGCAATTTTTCATTGATTTCAAAATAAAAACTTGATGGCATACTCACCCTTAACCTCAAAATTTTGGAAGATATTCCCTCACTCCACACTTAAAGTCATGCTCTGTACCAGAACATCTATAAAATAAAAATCATACAAGGGTAAGAAATACCCTTGTGGCCCCCAGGCCTAGCTGTGGAAGCATGTGTCTTTTATTCATGGGTCACTAATGACCCCACACTTAAGCTTCAATACATGCTCTTAGATTTGATTTGGGTACTCGTGACTTTCTCTCGCACACAAATCGAAAACAAAATTGACACTATATAAAAAAATAATAATAAAAACTGCATTATTACAAATTAAAGTTGCTCTCCCAATAAGCGCCTGAGCGTAAACACGGGACAAGGAGCCCTGAGAGACCCAAGTCGACCCATGGCATGAGCATACATCTAATTCATTCAAGGAGGGAAGTCTTGGACATAAGGTAACAAAATCATGACATAATAATGGAGACAAGACAATACATGATCCATACATGATGGCTGAATACAACTTAGTCTGAAAAGCCTCTAATCATGAAAGACGGGTTGATGGGACAAGACTCACAACTAACCCTACAATACCGAAACCGTAAAGAGAACACAGAATTTGAATATATGGCCCTTAGGACAATAGGACTCACCAAATAAGCTGATAGCGAACTATGAGGAGCTACTAAGGAGGGTTAGCCTGAGAGCCAGGTCCTGTATAATGAGACGATACACCATAGAAAGTATGCGGCCAGTATGTGGAATGTACCGAATATGCAAGGTAAGTAAAACGAATATTTTAAAATATATAAAAACTCATAATGATCATAAGAGTAGGACATCATGCTCATATCGAAAACATCAAAACATAACATAAGGCTCAAGGTTTTCAAAACAATCATAATACAATGTAATCATATCCATCGAGAAAAGTTTTACTTAACTTAACTTGAGCCAAAATACATAATCATAACATGCATAAATCATGAGGAACATTGGGAGATTCTCTTAACCAACATACCCCATATGAGCACACATGAATTCCGACCTATAAACCTAGTCGGGAGGCCGTTTGTACCTTGCCAAGCGTAGAACCTTGAAGGGCGTGATATCACCATGAGAAGGGCCAATTGGGCCGGGGACAATCACAAAGGATGTCCCAACATACCTACGGTGGCACATAGTTTGTGAGATCCGGCTTAACGTAAGCTCCCGAACCTACTTCGGTGTTTGATACTACTCCCAAAACATATATAGTGCTCATAGTATAACATGCATGAATTCATGGGCTAGCTAAATCATGATAATCATAAACATACTTGTACATACATAAACTACACATGAAATAAGGCCCGTGAGTCGGCCAAAACATAATTTATGAATCATAAAGTTCATATATACTATCATGCATATAGCTTGAATTTCATAATATCATGATGGGTAATTGATTAAATCCATAATTTAAATCATAATTCATGTTGGGCTAGTAAATATCATTAATGGAAAAGTAGATCATAAAATGATTCAGCACGAGTCATGCATAATTAGGCTTAATTCCATAGAAATCAAAATCGATAAAATTAAAAATATTTTAAATCATAAAAGCTGATTGAAAACCCATAGAATATGATAGATTCTAAAATCACAAAGCCCATTATCAAATAATTATATTTTTATATAAATCTACTTCAAAACCCAATAATTTTTTATAGAATTTTCATGAAATTATAGAGAATGGACATGGGTGTGGAAGAAAACACCCATTGATAGCCTTACATATCTGAAAACAACTGATTCTTAATCCCCTTTGAATGCCCAAGAAGGAATTGGAAGAATTTGAACAGAAAAGCCTTGAATCACCCTTGATCACCCCTTTATACTCTTGCATGCATGAATGAAGACTTAGAATAAATTATCCCTATAAAAACCCACCTTTTATAAGCTAAAACGGCGTAGTTTAAGGTCGTCTAGCATGGAAAAGTGGAAATTCCCTTAATGAATCTTCCCTGAAAACTGTCCAGATCAGTCCAACAGGTCGTACCAACGAGTCGTTGGAAGGAACGACAACCCATTATATGACCCGTCGTCTCCATTTCCACTCGGACTTCCCCTCACCACGACTGCATACAACAACCCGTTTTTTTATACCACGAGTTGTTACATCACTCGTTCTATGATAATTTTCCCAGTTTCAGCAATTTTCAACTTTTAACTCCGGGTCTACTCCTAGGCACTTTCAGGGTATTACAATATCTCCCCCTTGGAAGCATTCTTCCTTGAATGTAGGAAACAAGAAAAAAATAGAAACATGCAATTATCACATGAAAATACTGATCATTTAGCCCGAAAACTGACAAAATGATTACCTCTGATTCAAATATACAGCTGAACTGAATTCGCAAATCACATATACACCCATATACATAAAATAAACTTGCGTGCACGAACTGAACATGAAACTAAATAGAGTCATAGAGTGAAACTGATACCTCAAGTCGGAACTTTGCCGGTAGAGAATAAATGTTGGTATTTAGCCATCATATCCGCTTCGTCTTCCCACATAGCTCCTTCAACATGTTGATTCCTCCATAATACTTTAACTGAAGCTACTCCTTTGTTCCGTAACCTTCGAACCTGTCAATCCAGTATTTTCACCGGAACCTCTTCATAGCTAAGGCTATCCTTTACACCAACGCTGTCCACCGGAACTACTAAGGCTGGGTCTCCTAAGCATTTCTTCAAGAGAAATACATGAAAGATGAAATGAAATGAAGATAACTCTGATTGCAAGTCCAACTCAAACGCTACCTTACCAACTCTTCTCAAAACCCGGTAGGGACAAACATAGCGGGGGCTGAGTTTTTCTTTCTTTTCGAACCGCATGAGTCCCTTCATGGGAGACACCTTCAGAAATACCCAATCATCCCCCTTGAACTCCAACTCTCTCCTTCTCGCATCAGCATATGACTTTTGACAACTCTGAGCGGTTCTCAGCCTGTCCCTTATCAACTAAACCTTTACCATAGCCTCATGAACCGAATCTGACCCTATCATAGATGCCTCACCAACCTCAAACCATCCAATGGGCGATCTACATCTCCACCCATAGAGAGCCTCGAACGGTGCCATTTGGATACTGGAGTGATAGTTTTTATTATAAGCAAACTCAACTAGGGGCAAGTGATCATCCCAAATACCTTTAAAGTCCATCACACAAGCTCTCAACATGTCCTCAAGAGTCTGGATTGTTCACTCCACCTGACCATCCGTTTGCGGATGAAATGCTGTACTGAGTTTAACCCGAGTCCCAAGCCTTTTTTGAAAGGACTGCCAAAACTGAGAGGTAAACTTAGTACCTCGGTCTGAGATAATAGACAAGGGCACTCCATGTAATCGCACCAACTCCCGGATATATAGTTTGGCATAATCATCCGCTAAATTTGTGGTTTTGACAGGTAGAAAGTGTGCATTCTTGGTCAACCTGTCAACCACCAACCAAATAGAATCGTAGTGTCGACGAGTACGAGGTAGGCCTATAATGAAATCCATATTAATATCTTCCCACTTCCAAGTGGGAATGCTAATATACTAAAGTACGCCTCCCGACCATTGATGCTCAACTTTTACTTACTGACAATTCAGGAACCTAGCTACGAATTCCGCAATATCCTTCTTCATGTCGTTCCACCAATATATTTGTACAAGTCATGATACATCTTGATGGCACCCGGATGGATAGAGTACCTGGATCTATGTGCCTCATGAAATATCCGTCCCCTCAAATTATCAACATCTGGAACACATAGACGACCCTGATACCCCAACACACCATCTCCCCCTTGGGAGAAGACCTCCACCTTATGGCTCCGAACGACTGCTTTAAGCTTTACCAAGATCATATCCTCATCTTGTCTAGCTTTCACATCAGTCTCCAAGGACAATCTGATCCACTTTGCACAATAACGCCGCCATCGATCGAGTCGACCAATCTAACCCCCAACCTAAGTCAATGGACATCTTTCACCAAATCCTTCTTTCCCTCATCCACGTGGGACA
This sequence comes from Datura stramonium, assembly GCA_018107945.1. Classification (NCBI taxonomy): domain Eukaryota; kingdom Viridiplantae; phylum Streptophyta; class Magnoliopsida; order Solanales; family Solanaceae; genus Datura; species Datura stramonium. The sequence continues at coordinate 4,384 of JACEIK010003401.1, read as the reverse complement.
CACTCTCCATAGAGATCCTACTAAGTGCGTCCGCTACTACATTAGCCTTACCTAGGTGGTAAAGGACACTCATACCGTAATCCTTGAGTAGCTCCAACCACCTCCTTTGCTGAAGATTGAGATCTTTCTGCGTGAACACATATTGCAAGATCTTTTGGTCCGTAAATACATCCGCGTGGACCCCATACAAGTAATTCCGCCATATCTTCAATGCAAACACCATCGCGGCCAACTCAAGCTCATGGGTCGGGTAATTCTTCTCATGGACTTTCAATTTTCTTGAGGCATATTCTATCACTTTCCTATGTTGCATCAACACGCACCCAAGTTCGATTTTCAAAGCATCACAATACACCACAAAACCATCAGTACCCTCGAGTAGAGTCAACACTGGTGTTGAAGTGGGTCGAGTCTTCAACTCTTGGAAGCTTTTCTCACAAGCCTCCAACCATTGGAACTTTATCTTCTTCTGGGTTAACTTTTTCAAAGGTGTTGCGATGGAGGAGAAACCCTCAATGAACCTCTGATAGTAGCCAACTAAACCCAAGAAAATCCGAATATCTGAAGGATTCACCGGTCTGGGCCAACTCTTCATCGCCTCAATTTTCTGAGAGTCTACCCTTATGCCCTCACTTGATACAACATGGCCCAAAAATGCCACGGAGTCCAACCAAAATTGACACTTGCTGAACTTCGCATACAAACTGACGATCCTTGAGGATCTGAAGCTCTACTCTCAAGTAAGCAGCATGCTCCTCCTCGCTCTGAGAGTATATAAGGATATCATCGATGAACACGATCACAAACATGTCTAGATATTTCTTGAACACCCTGTTCATCAGGTCCATGAAAGCTGCAGGAGCATTTGTTAGTCCAAAAATCATAACTACGAACTCATAATGGACATACCGTGTTCTGAAGGCTCTCTTCGAGATATCACACTCCCGAACCCTGAGCTAGTGATACCCGGACCTGAGGTCTATCTTCGAGAAACATCTGGCACCCTAGAGCTGGTCAAACAAATCATCAATACTAGGTAAGGGGTACCTGTTCTTGATGGTGACCTTGTTCAATTACCGATAGTCAATGCACATCCGAAGTGATCCATCATTCTTTTGGAAAAATAAAACTGGTGTACCCCATGGAGACTTGCTCGGTCTAATGAAACCCTTATCTAACAAGTCCTTCAACTTCTCTTTTAACTCTTTTAGCTCGGCTAGAGCCATTCTGTACGAAGGGATAGATATAGGCTGCATATCAGGTAAGAGGTCAATACAAAAATCAATTTCCCTCTCAGGAGGAATACCTGGCAAATCATCGGGAAAGACCTCTGGATACTCACACACCACTGGTACTGACTGGATAGTCGGGGTCTCAAGCTCAACATCATCAACCCTAACTAGGTGATACATGCATCCCTTGGAAATGATTTTCCTAGACTTAAGATATGAAATAAATCGACCGGCTGGTACAGCTGAATTTCCCTTCCACTCTAAAACTGACTCACTCGGAAATCGGAATTCCACTGCACAGGTTCTACAATTAACCGAAGCATAACATGCAAACAACCATCCATGCCTAAAATGATGTCAAAGTCATTCATAGCTAACTCTACTAATTCTATGGAGGTGACCTTATGCAACATTGTAATAGGGAAACCTCTATACACCCGCCTAGCTATAACTAAATCACCGACTGGAGTAGAGACTGAGAATGGTTCTGACAAGATTTTAGGGCTAACCCCAAAACTACTAGCAATATAAGGGGTCACGAAAGACAAAGTAACTCCTGGATCTAACAAGGCATAAGCATCAATATGGAAGACTTGTAATATACCAGTGACCACATCTGGTGAAGCCTCCTGCTCCTTGCGGGGCACTAAAGCATAAAACTTGTTTTGGCAATGACTACCTACTGAACTAGTAGAGGCACCCTACTGAGGGGGACATGCTGCTGGAGCGGCAGAACTGGCTGCTGTCACCCAGGCTCCCCCGACCCCTGATCTGGATGAGGGGTAATCCTTAAATCTGTGTCCGGGTTTGCCACACCCGAAGCAAGTATCAAATCCAACTAAGAACCTCCCGGGTTGATTCTTGCCACACCCCGCACAAACTGGAAAAGTGCACTCCAATTGCATGCTACCCTAGCCTCTCGACTCTGAAGCTCTGCTCCTCCGATACCCTCTAGACCTAGATGGCGTGCTGGTTGATGATGGAGCTAGAGCAATAGACCTGACTTGGGAAGTCCCATAGTTGTTGGTCCTGGCCCTCTTGGCCTCCCTCTGCCTTTGGTAGACCGACTCAATCTGATTTGCATGCAACACAATGCGGGGAAAGTCAATATCCCAATGTAGCATGGCGATCCTGCAATCCTTGTCAAATAATGCCATCCCATGAATAAAAAACTCACCCGAGCCCTTTGGTCCGCCACCAACTCTGTGGCATTCTTGGATAATCGGGTGAAATAGACATGTTATCCTATTTAAAATTAACAAACTCAGCCACCTTGAGCTTCCTCATCTCCCGAGGGAAGAATCAATCCAAAAATGCCGCATGAAACTCTTCCCAACCTATCAGGCCTGCACCCACTGCCCTGGCATCTCTCCACTGCTTGAACCATATCTGAGCCACCCCCTTTAACTGATAGGAGGTCAAGTCAACACACTCTCCATTGTTAACTCCCATAACCTGGGTGATCTTCAGAATCACCTCTATGAAATCGTGTGGATCCTAGCCCACCTTCGACCCCATGAACATAGGAGGGCTCATTCTCAAGAAATCCCTCACCCTAGTTGTCGCTGCATTCCCATTCTAAGGGTAATGCGCCACTGTCTAATTATGAACCTGGGCAGCCATGGCCTATGCCAGAATCTGAATCGCTTCCCTAAACTCAGTGTGGGCAGCTGACTCTGGTGTGTGCTCCTCGTGAACGGGTGGGACTGGCTGATGCTCCTCACCATTGGCACCTTCATGATAATTGTCATTACCATTTCTTTTAGTGTTCACTCGGCGTAGAGGAATAATTCTACAAACACGAATAGCACGAATTAGAATGGTAAAGGACTTTCATCACAAGATATAGATCATGAAAGAAGGGAATATTTCCCAAACGTCTCGTAGCCTCTTCATCATGAGTGTGGCGCGCTTCACACCCATGAAAAAAACTCTACTTGACACGTCTTTCAGACACCCTAAGACACTTCAAACCTATGGCTCTGATATAATGTTTTTCATGACTCGGACGTACACTCGGAGCGTAAACACTGAACATGGAGCCCTGAGAGACCCCAAATCAACCCACGGCATGAGCATACATCTAATTCATTCACATGAGTGAAAGTCTTAACATAAGGAAATGAAATCATGACATAATAACGGAGAAAGACAATACATGATCCATACATGAGAATACAACTTATAGTCTAAAAAACCTCTAATCATTGAAGATGGGTTGATGGGAGAATATCCCAACTAACCCTAAAATATTGAAACTGAAAAAGAACAATAGAGTCTGAACATATGGACCTCAGAACATGAGCACTCACCAAATAAGCTTATAGAGAATTTTGAGGAGCTACTGAGGAGGGTAAGCCTGAGAGTCAGGTCCTTTATCATGAGACGATACAGCATAAAAAGTATGCGGTCAGTACAGGGAATGTACCGAGTATGCAAGGTAAGTAAAATGTACATTTTAAAATATGTAAAAACTCATAATGATCATAATAGTCAGACATCATGCTCATATCATAAACATCGTAACATAACATAAGACTCAAGGTTTTCAAAACAATCGTAATACAACATAATCATATCCATAAGAGAAAAGCTTTACTTACCATAACTTGAGCCAAAAATACATAATCATAAAATGCATAAATCATGAGGAACAGTGGGAGATTCTCTTAATCAACATACCCCATATGAGCACACATAAAGTCCAACCTGTAAACCTAGTCGGGAGGCTGTTCGTACCCTTCCAAGGGTAGAACCATGAAGGATTTGATATCACCATGAAAAGGGCCAATTGGGCCTGGGACAGTCACAAAGGAGGTCCCAACATACCTACGGTGGCATGTAGTTTGTAAGATTCGGGGCTTAACCTGAGCCCCAAACTTACTCGGTGTTCGATACTACTCCAAAATCATATATAGTGTTTATAGTATAACATGCATGACTTCATGGGCTAGTTAAATCATGATAATCATAAACATACGTGTACATACGTGAACTAGCCATGAAATAAGGCCCGTAAATCAGCCAAAATATAATTCATGAATCATAAAGTTCATATATACTTGTAGATCATGCATATAGCTTGAATTTCTAAAATCACAATGGGTAATTGATTAAATTCATAATTTAAATCATAATTCATGTTGGGCTGT
>JACEIK010003400.1:108719-154224 GCA_018107945.1 Datura stramonium | reverse complement strand
TGTTCTGGAATTAAAAGTGTGTGAAATGAAGTTAAAAACCGAAGTTGGTGCTTTTATACTTGAGGCTGCACCTCACCTCCGTGGCACGTTGGCCATCGCGAAGGTGAGCCTCCGTGACACACTGGCCATCGCGGAGGTGAGCCTCCGTGACACTCTGGCCATTGCGGAGGAGGTCTGCCAGCCTCCTTTTGCAATGGTTTGACGTGTCGCTTATCCGGTCTTTCTCCGGGCCTTTTCCTAACATGTATGTCATTCTAAAACTCTTAACCAACATGCGAATAGGCCATCTACATGTCGAGAATTTACGGGATGTAACAGCTCAACTCGTGATAAACTTGATATTAGAACATCAGGTTTAGGTGTGTCCGAGGGTGTTTTAAAGCCGTGTTCAGTAAAGTTTTTTCATGGGTGTTAAGCGCACCACATTTATGAGGAAGTGGCTACTAGTTGTTTTAGAAAACTTTCCTTCTTTCATGTTCTATGTCATGCAATAAAATTAAACTCTCTTTATTCTTCTAACTCATGCTATAGTAATTTGCAGAAAATGCCTTCTCGAAGAGCCAACAAAAGAAGAAATGAAAATGGAAATGGTAATAGGAACCAACCAGCACCAGCTCTAGTAGACCCTTTGAATAAGTTGGTGACTAATGATGAGTTTAGCACTATTTTTCAGATATTGGCCAGTTATGACTTCCCAGGTCAAGCAGGTAGTTGCACCTAAAATGTCAAGACCCAAGCTGGGACCCTGGATCGAGACATGGGACCTAGAACCATGAATGGCTCCAAGCTAACCCATCGCATGTGTATAGCAACTAAAGAGCATAAATGAAAGCGGAAACTTAAAACTTAAACATGAATACAAGGAAGTTTGAATATTATAAAATGTAAATAAAAGCATTAACATCACAACACCGAGCCAAAAGTTGAACATACTAGTCTATGTCTGAAAATCCTCTACTGTCTGATGAGATGCTGGGACAAGCCCCTAGCTAACTCCAAGTTTAAAAATAAACTGACAAAACTAATATGACTGAAAAAATTTCCTCGGTAGATTAGAACTCACCAACACAGGGCTTAGCTGAATTGATAGGGAGCAGGACAAACAACGCAGCTGAGTTTGATCACGCGAACCTATATCATAAAACGATATAGCATAGAGTATGTGGTCTGTACCTTGAATGTAATGAGTATGCGAGGTAATTAAAATAGTATAATAAAAATGCATAAAGAGTTCATGAGAGTAGGACATTTCAAACATGAAAGTAATAGTCATAATTTAGGCATGAGAGTGCTCAAGGTTTTCAAAAGAGTTCATAGGCTAGTCATAATCATATTCATAAGAGAAATCTTGTAAAACATAACTTGAGCCAAATGATCATAATCATGAACATGCATAAAATCATAAGGAACAGTAGGAGGATTCATCATAACCGACACCATCATAATAGAGCTTACATGATGCCCCAACTATCTCGCTCAAGTGGGCAGAGTTTCCCCAAGCTTGCCAGGCAAGGGATGATGACATGGCGTGATCACTAAAGAGACGTCATAGGGTTAACATGAGTATAGTCCTATGTTGGCACATAGTTTTGAGTCGTGGGTTCCCAGAACCCCTAACCTACTCGGTGCTAGATACTACTCCCAAAAACATGCATATGGCGCATAGAGTAATCATGAAACATACTTGAAATACATGGGCTAGTTAAAATCATAAGATACAAGAACATGCTTGAAATACATGAACTAGCCATAAAAGAGGCATGTGAGTCGTCCATAAACGTAAACATGATACTTGTAAAAGCTATGCATACTTAAGAAAGTCATCATACTTGAAATTAATAAATTCATTAAGGGTTCTTGTAAAAATCATACATCATGATCATAATACATAAATTAAAACTTGAGAGTTGATATCATAAGAAAATCATGGGATTTTAATAGAAGGTAATTTAACCCTAGAAGTTCATAAGCATGCTTGATAGTAATTTCATGGAAGACTTGATAAAAATACAAAATCCTAATCACAGAATCATCAATTCGGTCAAGATAGCTAAACCCATAGGAGAATCATGGAGGAATTCAATAATACCCAATAAAGCCCTAGAAATTCCAAATTAGGGCATGGGGAATGGGAGATCATGATTTCAATTGAAGAAGGGGCATGAGGGTGGAAGAACCCCTCATTGATTAACCCTACATACCTTGATTCACTGATTTCTTGACTTATCTTGAAACCCAAAGGGAATTTGAGAGGATAAGTGTGAAGAACCCTAGCTTGTTCTTGAGAGCCTTGAGGTATTTTGACCTTCAAATTAGGGTGTTAGGAGTAGAATGAGTGTTCTAGGGTGAATATTCCCCTTAAAGCACTCGTTTCCAAGCTTAAAATGATATAGTTTAGGACATAGGAGTTTAGAAATTATGAAAATGCCCTTAATGATTCATCTGGAAAAAGGTCACTACTAGTTATAATGACCCATCCAACGAGTCATTGTAGGATACAATGGCTCATTGGATTCGTCCGTTGTTCGTAAAGTACTTCTAGTACTATGTTGAAGCTCTAACCAATGAATGATCAGGACGAGTCATTAAATGAGATAACAACTCGTCACTTCGCTCATTGTCACCATTATATTGCCTACATACTTTCTAACTTTCTTCCAATGGGTCCATACCACGGGTCGTTAGAAGACACAATGAGTCATGGTACCCATCTGTTGTCTTTGAACTCATCTTTGACCCCTTACTGACTCCACTTGACGATCTCTTACAATGACCCATTGGATCCTCCAATGAGTCATTGCTAGGCTCGTTGTTTCTAGGAGGTTTGACTATGAGCTTACGATGAGTCATAACAACAGGTCGTTCTTTTCCACAATGACTCATTCCTTGAGTTGTTTTGTGACCCTGGTGCATTTTTCCTAATTTTCTCTGATTCAACCTCTAAGTATGATCTGAGGGACTTTTGGGGTGTTACATTATCTCCCCCTTGGGAGAATTCATCCTCGAATGTAGATGAAGCATACTAAAAGGCTGGGGAAGGAACTACAATCCCAAAACTGGGCAGTTGAGACTGAAAACTAACGGAATGACTAACTCCGAACTGATATTCATGACTGAACTGAATTCATGAAACATACATGTATGTATTAACATGAAAGAAACTTAGATACATGAACTTGGCATGAAAATGAATAGAGTACTAAGGAGAAAATCATTACCTCATGTTGGAACTGAGCCAGAAGGCAAAAGATGCAGGTATCTAGCCATCATATCTACTTTGACTTCCCTCGTAGATCCTTCAAAAAGTTGATTCCTCTATAAAACCTTCACTGAAGCTACATCCTTGTTCCTCAACTTTAGAACCTGACGATCAAGAATCTCAATCGAAACCTCCTCATAGGTAAAGCTATTCTTCACACCTATGTTCTCTACCGGACAACTAAGGTCGGGTCACCAATGCACTTGTTCAATAGAGATACATGAAAAACTGGACGCACTGAAGCTAACTCTGTTGGTAGCTCAAACTCATATGCCATCTTGCCAACTCGCATCTGAATACTATAAGGACCAACATATCAGGGACTGAGCTTCCCTTTTTTCTACCTTATCACTCCCTTTATGAGAGACTCCTTCAAAAATACCCAATCATCAACCTCAAACTCAAGCTCCCTCCCTCTAATATCCACATAAGATTTCTGATGACTTTGAGCTGTTTTCAGCCTTTGTATAATAAGAGAAACTTTTTCCATGGCCTCATGAACTGAATCTGGCCCTATAAACATAGCCTCACCTACCTAAAACCATCAATTAGGTGACCTACACCTCTACTTGTAAAGAGCCTTAAACAAAGCCATATGAATGTTGGATTGATAACTGTTATTGTAAGAAAACTCGATGAGAGGCAAGTGATCATCCTAACTACCCCTGAAATCAATCACACACTCTCTCAACATGTCCTCAAGAGTCTGAATGGTCTACTCGGCCTAACCATCTATCTACGGGTGAATAGTTGTGCAAAGCTTTACTGAGTACCAAGTCCCTTCTGAAATGATCTCCAAAACTAAGAGGTGAACTAAGTACTCCGATCTGAGATGATGGACACAGGAACCCCATGCAACTGAACTAATTCTCAAATGTACAATCTAGCATAATCCTCCACCAAATCAGTAGCTTTGGCCGGTAAGAAAAGAGCTTATTTGGTCAACCTATCCACAATCACCCATATAGAGTCATACTATTAGCATGTACGAGGCAAACCTGTAATGATGTCCATATTGATATGTTCCCACTTTAAAGTAGGAACACTAATATCCTAAAGCATACCTCTAGGTCTCTAATGCTCAACCTTCACCTGTTGGCAATTAGGACACTTAGACACAAACTCTGCTATGTCCTTCTTCATGCTATTCCACCAATAGACTTCCCGTAGATCACGGTACATCTTGGTGGCACCTGGATGGATAGAGTACTGCAATCCATGAGCCTCACTCAACATCCTCTCTCTCAAATCATCTACAGCTGGCACACATAATCGGCCCTAATATCGGAGTACACCATCTCCCCCTTGGAGAAAACCTCCACTTTCTTATTTTGGACCGATTCCTTCGGCTTTACCAAGATGGGATCCTTATCTTGCCGGGCCTTGAACTCGATCACCAATAAATATTCTGACCCATTCTGAACAATGACACCACTGTTTGAGTCAATAAGATGAAACCCTAAACGAGCAAGCCTATGGACATCCTTCACCAACTCTTTCTTCCCATCCTTCACATGAGACACACTATTCGTGGACAGCCTATAAGAGCATCCGCCACTACATTGGCCTTTCCTGGATGGTAAAGGACGCTCATGTCATAGTCCTTGAGAAGCTTTAGCCATCTCCTTTGCCGTAAATTCAAGTCCTTCTAAGTGAACATGTATTGAGAGCTCTTGTGGTCTATGAACACATCCATATTGTCACAAACCAAGTTCACACTCTGGACGGGACATGGTACTTAGTGTCACGACCCGAACATAGACCCGGATCAATACATGGAACAAGAAACCCCGAGAGGCTCCAAGTTAACCCATGGCATGAACATACATCTAAATCAATCATAGATAAGCAGGGATCATCATAAATAACATAGCAGCAGTCTAACAAAGAATAACATCTAATCACATACATGAGTCTAAAGCTGAAAGACAAACTATGTCCGAAAAGCCTCTAACACTAACAAGTTGATGGGACAATACCCCAACTAACTCTCTAGAATCTGAAAACTGAAAAGATAGAACATAAGTGATAAAAAAAGGCCCTCACAAGATGAGAACTCACCAACTCTGATGCGGGAAGTACTAAAGTTGAGAGTCTGGTTATCGGCGAGGCTGAACCTGGGTATCTGATCCTATATCATGAAACGATACAACATAGAGTATGCAGTCAGTACGGGGAATGTACCGAGTATAAAAGGTAAGTAAAACCGCTAAGTAAGTACAATCATAAATCATGCATAATAATAAACATATTCAAGATAAGATTCTGAGAGTAGGGCTTGCATGCTATTTTCTGAAATCATGATTTGAACACAACTGAACATCAAAACTGAATCGAATGACCCAAAGCTGAAAACTGATAATCATAAGTAAACATTGAACATTGGGTCAAACCTATTGAAACATAATATCATGACTGATGTACATGTATAACTAAAATCATGAGGAATAATGCGAGACACTTCATATAATCGACATTACCACAATAGAGCTTATGTGGTCCCAATTATCACACTCAAGTGGGCAGAGCCATCCAAAGCTTTGTCGGGGATAAGGATGATACCATGATATCAATATCAAGCTCAAGGATTCTTGGGGACAGGGGAAAGCTCCAATGAAGGTCCCAAAATATAAAAGTAAACCTACGTTGGTGCGTAGTTCTGAGGCATCAGGTTGACTGACCCTTATCCTACTTGACGCTAGACACTACTCCCAAAATCATGCATATGCTCTCCATCGTTTTTCAACAGATCGTCTAATGATGAAGCTGAATAATAACATACATGCATAGTCTGAAATCATAACATGAGGAGCCTTGGATCAAACCATACCACAAGCTAAAAATAATGGGAGTCTTGACTCCAAAACCATGTGGTAAGCTAATTCATGAAATCATAAAACATACTTGATCATATTGGCTTGCCCAATACTTTAACATTCTTGAAATCAACTTGATTCGCTTTGAAAACATGAACATAAACATGGATATATCGAAATCATATGTTATTCATAAACATCTCATAATACTTGAACATATATCTCATAGATCTCAACTTTCATGAACATTCATGGATGGGCCTCATAGTTTAGAAAACTTGAAAACATAATTTATAATTTAAAACATTGTAATATCTGTCCATTAATCATAATTCATCATTTAAAACATGCTTAGGTCATACCCATGAATAAAACTTAAGAATTTATGCATTAGGTAAGAACCCTATGGAATCACAATTAGAACATCATTAATTGAGAGGGAATTAGGCATGGGTGTGGACAATTGCACCCATTCACAGCCTTACATACCTTAAGGGATCTGAATTTGCTACTTCCTTGATTGCCCAATGAAGAATTGAGGAAGAACCTTGATGAACTAGGCTTTATCACCTCTCAAAACCCCTAAGCTTGCATGCATGAATTAGTATAGGCTTACAATGACATATCCCCTACCAAAATACTCTATTTTGAGCTTAAAAACGACATAGTTTAGGATCCTAGGGCTTAGGAATGATGAAAATACTCTTAATGAATTTCCTGGAAAAACTGCTCTACTAGTGACAACGGTCAACACAAGGGACCGTTGCTAGTTCCCACGGTCCATTACTACCCCTCGTCATCTCATCCCCCATTCAAGTCTCAGATCCCTACCACGGTCGTACAGGGCGAGTCGTTACAAGCTCCAATGACTCCTTGTTGCCAATCATTGTCACCACTGCCCTAACCTAGAATTCTTTCCAACGAGTGCTGACAACAGCGCGTTGCTTCCAACAATGGGTCGTATCACGGCTCATTACTTCCTCCTTAATCCAGACCCACCTCACAACGGCATACATCCAATGATCATTACATCAAATAATGTGTCATTCCTAGACTCGTTATTCATAAATCCAGACCTGTAGTATCTCCTCACTGGCATATCCAATAGGTCGTTAGTCCCACAAATGACTCGTACAACGACCCGTTCTAAGGAAATTTTCTAGATTTCTGCTACTTTTTATTTTAAAATCCCGGTGTCTAGTCTTAGGAACTTTTGGGGTATAACAATATCTTCCCCTTGGAAACATTCGTCCTCGAATGTTGAAAATCATACAGGAAAGTAGAGAAATGCAATCATCATACTCAAATACTGAACATACATGCTGAAAACTGACGGAGTGACTGACTCCAATTTGAACTCCATGACTGAACTGAATTCCCCAACCACATATACATCCATTTACATGAAAGAAACTGAGGTACATGAGCTAAACATGAAACGGACTAGAGTATTAAGGAGGAAACTGATACCTCAAGCTGAAACTGGGCCGGTAGGGAATAAATGCGGGCATTTAGCCATCATATCTGCTTCGGCCTCCCACGTAGCTCCCTCAACATGTTGATTCCTCCATAAAACCTTGACTAAAGCTACTCCTTTGTTCATCATCTTACAAACATGCTGATCCAGTATCTCCACCCGAACCTCTTCATAACTAAGGTTGTCTTTCACACCGACATTTTCCACCAAAAAAAAATTAGAGCTAGATCACCCAAACACTTCTTTAAGAGCGATACATGGAAAAATAGATGGACTGAAGCTAAATTTGAGGGCAACTCCAATTCATAAGCTACCTTGCCAACCCATTTCATAATCCGGTATGGGCCAACATAACGGGGACTAAGTTTTTCTCTCTTTCCAAAACTTATCACTCCCTTCATAGGAGACACCTTTAGAAACACTCAATAGTCGACTTCAAACTCAAGTTCTCTCCTTCTTACATCCGCATAGGACTTTTGGCGACTCTGATCTGTTTTCAACCTATCCCTTATAAGCTGAACCTTCTCCATGGCCTCATGGACTAAATCTGGTCCTATCATCTCAACTTCACCAACTTCAAACCAACCAATAGGCAATCTACATCTCCCCCATAAAGAACCTCAAACTGAGCCATCTGAATGCTGAAATTGTAGCAATTGTTATACGCAAACTCGAAGAGAGGAAAATGATCATCCCAACTACCCTTGAAGTCAATCACACACACTCTCAACATATCCTCGAGAGTCTAAATAGTTTGCTCCGCTTGACCATCCATTTGAGGGTGAAATGTTGTGCTAAGCTTGACCTGAGTACCAAGTCCCTTTTGAAATGATCTCCAAAACTGGGAGGTAAACATAGTACCTCTATCTGATATGATAGAAAATGGCACTCCATGCAATCGGACTAACTCTCGGATGTATAATTTAGCATAATCCTCCACCAAATCGGTGGTTTTGACCGGTAAGAAATGAGTTGCTTTGGTCAACCTGTCCACAACCACCCAAATAGAGTCATACTATCGATGAGTGCGAGGCAACCCTATGATGAAGTACATATTAATCTCCTCCCATTTTCAAGTAGGAATAATGATGTCTTAAAGTAGACCTCCTGGTCTCTGGTGCTCAACTTTCACTTGCTGAAAATTCGAACACTTAGCCACAAATTCTGCATTGTCCTTCTTCATGCCATTCCACGAATAGACTTCTCGTAGGTCACGGTACATCTTGGTGGCACCTGGATGTATGGAGTATCTGGAACCATGAGCCTCATGCAATATCCGATCTCTCAAATCATCAACATCTGGAACACACAAGTGACCCTAATATTGAAGCACACCATCTTCCCTTTGGAGAAGACCTCTACCTTCTGATTCTGAATAGCTTCCTTCAACTTTACCAAAATGGGGTCCTCGTCTTATCTATCTTTCACATTAGTCACCGAGGATGATTCTAATCCGTTCTAAACTATAACACCACCATTGGTCGAGTCAACCAAACAAACTCCCAACTGTGCAAGTCCATGCACATCCTTCAACGTCTCCATCCTCCCCTCATATACATGGGACACACTATCCATATATATCCTACTAAAAGTGTCTTCTACCACATTAGCCTTGCCCGGATGGTAAAGGACACTCATATCATAATCCTTGCATAGCTCCAACCACCTTCTTTGATGCGGATTTAGATCCTTTTGGGTAAACACATATTGTAGGATTTTGTGGTCCGTAAACACATCTACATGGACCCCGTACAAATAGTGTCTCCAAATCTTCAAGGCAAATACTACCGCTGCCAATTCGAGATCATGAGTCGGGTAATTCTTTTCATGAACCTTCAGCTGCCTGGAAGCATATGCTATAATTTTGCCATGCTGCATCAATACACAACCAAGGCCGATCCTCGAAGCATCAGAATATACCAAGAACCCATCGGTACCCTTAGGTAAGGTTAACACCGGTGCTGAGCTGAGTCGAGTCTTCAACTCTTGGAAGCTCCTCGCACAAGCCTCGACCATTGGAACTTCACTTTCTTTTGGGTCAATTTGGTCAATGGAACTGCAATAGATGAAAACCCCTCAACAAACCTCTAATAATAACCAGCTAAGCCCAATAAACTCCTAATATCTGAAGGATTCACCGGTGTAGGCCAATTCTTCACCGCTTCTATCTTTTGAGATTCCACCTTTATACCCTCACTTGACACCACATAGACCAAAAATGCCACTGAGTTCAACCAAAATTTGCATTTTCTGAATTTAGCATATAATTGGCGGTCTTTGAGAGTTTGTAGCACCACCCTCAAATGAGCGGCATGCTCCTCCTCACTCTGAGAGTATATAAGGATGTCATCCATGAACACAATCACGAACATCCAAGTACGGCTTAAACACCCTGTTCATCAAATCCATAAAAGCTTCAAGAACATTCATTAGTCCGAAAGGCATAACTACAAACTCGTAATGACCATCCCAAGTCTTAAAGGTTGTCTTCGGGATGTCACTCTCCTAAACCCTGAGCTCATGGTATCTGGATATGAGATCTATCTTTGAAAAGCACTTAGAACCCTGAACCTGGTCAAACAAATCATCAGTTCTGGGGAGTGGATACTTGTTCTTGATGGTGACCTTGTTCAATTGCTGATAATCAATATACATTCAAAGAGAACCATCTTTCTTTCGGACAAAGAGAACTGGTGCACCCCACGAGGATTTACTAGGTCTGATGAAACCCTTGTCTAGGAGGTATTTCAACTGTTCCTTCAACTCCTTTAGCTCGGTTTGGGCCATTCTGTAAAGAGAAATACATATAGGTTGCATTTCGGGATGAAGGTTAATACCAAAATCAATCTCCCGCTTAGGAGGGATTCTCGGTAAATCATTTGGGAAGACTTCTGGATACTCACATACTACGAGAACTGACTGGATAGTCGGGGTCTCAGATGTAGCATCCTTAACCCTAACTAGATGATACACGCAACCCTTAGAGATCATCTTTTTGGCCTTAAGGTAGGAAATGAAATGACCTACAGGCACAGCTGAACTACCCTTCCACTCTAAGACTGGCTCACCCCGAAATATGAACTCTACTGCACGGTTCTACAATTCACTAAGGCATAGCATGAAAACAACCAATCCATGCTGAGAATAACATCAAAATCTGTCATGGCTAGCTCTACTAAATCCGTGGAGGTGACTTTCTGAAGAAATATGACAAGGAAATTTCTATACACCCCTCCAGCTATAACTAAATCACCAACTAGAGTAGAGACTAAGAAGGATTTTGATAAGATCTCAGGACTGACTCCAAAACTACTAGCAACATAGGGCGTCAGAAAAGACAACATAGCCCCTGGATCTAACAATACATATACATCAAGATGGAATACTCATAATATACTAGTGACTACATCCGGGAGACTTCCTGCTCCTGGCGGGATGCTAGGGCATAGAATCTATTTTGGTGTTATCTGCCACCTGTGCTAGTAGATGCCCCCTGCTAAGCTGGGCGTGTTGGTGGAGCTACTGAACTAGAAGCTGGGACTCGGCCCCTATCATGACCCTGTCTGGCTGCTGGACAATCCCTAAGCATGTGTCCGGGCTTATCGCACCCGAAGCAAGCACTTGTACCCGCCAAACACTGGCCTGTGTGTCTCCGACCACATTTGCTACACTCTGGAGGGATAGTCTCGGTGGGTCTGCTACTCTGACCTCTCGAGCATGATGCTCGTCCCCTCTGATCATGCCTGGACCTGGATGACACACTCATAGCCGAAGGCACTGAGGCTGAAGACCTCTGGTGGGACTACTGACGATGCCCACTAGGCCTCTACTAGTAGAATCTGATGCTATCAGTCCTGGCTCTCTTGTCCTACCTCTCCCTCTCACTCATATGTACCGCCTCCATCTACTGGGAGTACATGACTATATGAGCAAAGTCAATATCCTGTAGAAGTATCGTAGTCTCGCAATCCCTAACCAAGGAGTCTGGTATTCGATGTACAAACCTTCTCACACGGGCCCTCTAATCCGCCACCATCTCCAGTGCATATCTGGACAGACGTCTGAACTTCAAGGCATACTCCTGAACCGTCATCTTTCCCTACTTTAGATTCTCAAACTCAGCCATTTTCCACTCCCTCATCTCACGAGGGAAGAACCGATCTAGAAAAGAAATTTGAAACTCATCCTAATTGATAGGGCCTACTTTGACTGCCCTACTATCCTTCAACTGTTTGAACCAAATGTGCACGAGCCCTTTCAACTAATATGAGGCCAAATCGGCATACTCCTCCCCAGTTACCCCTAAAATCTAGGTGATCTTCAAAATCTCCTCAATGAACTCATGTGGATCCGTGTCCACCTTCGATCCAAGGAACTCGAAAGGGTTTATCCTCGAAATGTCTCTAACCCTTGCAACCACTACATTCCCGTTCTGTGGGACATACGCTACCACTTGCTGATTGACCTGGACGTTCAGGGCTTGGGCTAACATCTGAATGGATGCAAGGTAAGTAAAACCACTAAGTAAGTAAAATCATAAATCATGCATAGTAATAAATATATTCAAGATAAGATTCTGAGAGTAGGGCTTGCATGCTATTTTCTGAAATCATGATCTAAACACAACTGAACATCATAACTTAATCGAATGACCCAAGGCTAAAAATTGATAATCATAAGTAAAAACTAAACATTGGGTCAAACCTGCTGAAACATAAGATCATGACTGATGTACATGCATAACTGAAATCATGAGGAACAATGGGATACTCGTCATATAACCAGCATTACCATGATAGAGCTTATGTGGTTCCGACTATCACGCTCAAGTGGGAAGAGCCGTCCAAAGCCTTTCTAGGGCTAAGGATGCTACCATGATATCGATATCAAGCTCAAGGCCCCTTGGGGGCAGAGGAAAGCTCCAAGGGAGGTCCCAAAATATAAAAGTAAACCTACGTTGGCGCGTAGTTTTGAGGCATCGGGTTGACTGACCCTTAGCCTACTCGGTGCTAGACACTACTCCCAAAAACATGCATATGCTATCCATTATTTTTCAAAACGAAGCTGAATAATAACATACATGTATAGTCTGAAATCATAACTTAAGGAGCCTTGGCTCAAACCATACCACAAGCTAAAAATAATGGGAGTCTTGACTCCAAAACCATGTGGTAAGCTAATTCATGAAATCATAAAACATACTTGTGGGAGTCTTGACTCCAAACCATGTGGTAAGCTAATTCATGAAATCATAAAACATACTTGATCATATTAGCTTGCCCAATACTTTAACATTCTTGAAATCAACTTGATTCGCTTGAAAACATGAACAAAACATGGATATATCGAAATCATATATTATTCATAAACATCTCATAATACTTGAATATATATCTCATAGATCACAACATTCATGAACATTCATGGATGGGCCTCATAGTTTAGAAAACTTGAAAGACATAATTTATAATTTAAAACATTGTAAAATTTTCCCATTAATCACACTTCATCATTTAAAACATGCTTTTAGATCATACCCATGAATAAAACTTAAGAATTTATGCATTGGGTAAGAACCCCATGGAATCATCAATTGTAACATCATGAATTGAGAGGGAATTGGGCATGGGTATGGACAATTACACCTATCTATATTTACATACCCGAATGGATATGAATTTACTACTTCTTTTGATGTTCCCAATGAAGACCGAGGAAGAACCTTGATGAACTAGACTTGATCACCTCTCAAACCGCTAAGCTTGCATGCATGAAGTAAGATAGGCTTACAATGACATAACCCCTCTTAAAACACTCTATTTCCCGAGCTTAAAATGGCATAAAACTTTTTTTTAGGACCCTAAGATCTAGGAATGACCAAAATACCCTAGATGATTTTCATTGAAAATCAAGCTACCAAGGACAACGAAGGACACAATGGACCTTTCTAGCTCCCATACCATTACTTCCCTCGCCGTCTCATCCCCAATTCAAGTCTCGATCCTACCACAACCTGATAGAAGAGTCATTACAAGCTCCAACGACTCGTCGTCAATGCTGTCACCACCGCCCTAACTCCGGAATTCTTTCTAACGAAAGTGTTGACAACGGCCCGTTGTTTCCAAATAATGGGTCGTTACTACGCTCGTTACTTCCTCCTTGATCCAGACCCACCTCATAACGCCTTTCACATCCAATCCACCATTACATCAAACAACGGAAATATTCCTAGACCCGTTACTTCCCAACCTGCACTGGCAGCATTTCATCACTCTGCTCATCCAACGGCCGCAACTTGGCCAAAGGACCCATACAATGACCCGTACTGAGGAAAGTTTACAGATTTCTTCTACTTTTCATTTTTAAATCTCGGGTCTAGTCTTAGGCACTTCCGGTATAACACTTAGAGTGATAAGTGACCCCAAGCAAACTCCAGTAGACCATATTCTACTACAATCGATCCGAGAATAATTTTAAAAGAGTGGAAACCGATGAAATAAACACCCTATCAACAAATTACAAAAAATTATCATACACTCCGAAACTCAAACTAATCTATAACATTGTTTGAAAACCATTCTAAATGAACTCGATGAGTTGCTAGAATAATCAAGCACTCCAATCATCAAACCTAATAAGGTAAAATATAACTTAAATAAAACTTGCGCACCCCGGCAAATGAAGGCTCACCAATGAAGTTGCTAGAAGTTGTCGAGTGACTAACTAGGTGTTGAGGTCAGATACCTTAGCCTATCATAAAATGATATAGCATAAAAATATATGCCATTGGCTTTGAATGTAATGAGTATGTGAGAAGGTACTCAAACATGCATATACCGAGTAATAATAAGTTGTACCGAAATATCGGCAAAAATAGACTCGAAATATGAAGAAACTAATTGAATCAAAAAATCATAACCGATTTGGACCGAATTGTACTATGTTGTGGGAGAAACTATAACCGACATGTAATCACGTGAGCTAATTGTGGAGTCCGATGTATACCCCTTACTGAGAAGGCCTACTATACCTTGCTAGGGTATAGTAGCTAACCGAGTGATCACTATCTAGAGCCCATTCGAGCTAATAACCTACAAAGGGCAACATAGTTCGGGAATCGTAAGTGCATAGGACCGCCCGCCTATGCTAATTTCTACTCCTATTGAAATCCTAAATGTGTCTAACTATGCCGATCAACAAACCGATGTCCTGAGGGTTAAGTCGAACTACTTATCTAGAAGTGTTGTGAGAGTCTAAGGACTGAAAGAAACTATGTTCTAAGACTTTTCGTCAACCGTTCAAAGAGTCAGAATAAATTTGGGAAAGAACTACTATTAGCCGATAAACTGCATATTGAGTTTACTAAATTTCTTAAAGACTGACAGTAGTCAAACTTACTCAGCTTGGCATTTACAGTAATACTAAGTATACCGCAGTACCGAGTACCGACCGAGACTCGAGACTGAATATGCAAAAATACACTTCTATTCATGTATCTCGTACTCAATATTCATAATTCTGTAGAATCTACTATAGCAAAATAAATCTTTCTATTTGGAGTTCTAAATCATGAAAGTTTTACTCGTAATCATGCTAAAGATCAAGACTAAAAGAAAATTGAACTAAATAAATAGGGCATGAATTTTAGCTAAGGGTAACCATGTAAAGTTAGGGAATTAACAAGATTTAAGAAGTCTCTTATCTAACCGAAAACACTAGCTTCGAATTCCTATAGGCTAGAATCTAAAAAGTTTTCTAAAACTAATTTGGGACACAAGGATGGAAGAATCCCCTTTTTTGGATTCCGAAGATAATCAAGGAGAATCCCCAGAATTTTTTTCTTGAGAATTCGAGAAGGAAAAGATGCCTAGCTCCCGAACAGAGGAAGGTCCCGAACTTTTACGCATTTCATTGGGCTTGTTGATTCGGGGAAAGGTTTGGACAAGTTTATGAACTGAGTAATAATGAGTGACATAAGGACCTTTGGCTACTCACTATTGGTCATTCCATGTCTGCTAGTTCCCGAATGAGCAACTTGCAAGGGCCGACACAGCTCAGCAGTGGCCATTGTTGCCGACAAAGACTCGTTGTCTGCCGTTCGAGATAAAATTTTCTAGTTTTTTCATGCTAAGTATGGGTTTTGTCTACAAAACATTTGGGGAGTTAGAAATAGTCACCCCCATAAGTAGTGTCTTCCAAATCTTAAGGCAACACCACACCGCCAACTCTAGGCCGGTCTGCCGGATAGTTCTTCGTGAGTCTGAGTCAGCCTACGTGAATATGCAATGACCTTTCCATGCTGCATACACACACAACCAAGACCCACCTTGGAGGCATCACAATACATAACAAAACCATTTTTACCTTGGTAGGTTCAATATCGAGGCCGAAGTGAGTCGTGTCTTTAACTCCCCGAAAACTTTCTCACAAGCATCCAACCACCGAAATTTGACCTTCTTCTCGTCAACTTAGTCAATGCTTACCATGGATGAAATCCCTCTATGAACCTATAATAGCCAACAAAACCAAGAAGCTCCTAATATCTCAGAGATTCTATCACTTTACCCGAGAGTACACCGGACGTAGACATCAGGACAGCAGCCCCGAGAGACCCCAAGCCAACCCATGGCATGAGAATATAACTAATTCATTCACATGAGACTGTAAAGCTTAACTTAATAATCAATGAACTAACTGAAAATCATAACACGAGTTATAAGAAACAACAACATGATCCAAACATAAATATCGAATACTAAATAATAGGTCCAGTTTCAATCATAACAGACGTTGAAGGGACAAACCCCAACTAAAACCCAACATTTCTAAACAACAAAAATAGACATGATCAACATGAAGTCCTCAAATCATGAGGGGTCACCAATAAAGCCGAGAGATGTGAACTATGTGCTGGTGAGTTAGTATGAATCCATAAACGGTCTCTAAAATATGCGCATTTGGAAGGTACTCGAGTATGTAAGGTATGCAAAAAGAAATACTTAAAAACAAAAAAGTAATAGGAGTGGGGAACTCATGATCATAAGACTAAAATCGTAGAATATCGTAAGGCGAAGATTTCAAAAAATATTTTGTAATTATTTCATAGTCGAACATGTGAGAAAATATTTCATAAAACATAACTTGATCCAAAAGAACATAATCATACATTCATTAAAACCATGAGGAAAATGGGAGATTTCACAACTAACATAACCCATATGAGCACACATGGAGCCCAACCTATAAACCTAGTGGGGAGGCGGTCCATACCTTGCCAAGAGTAAGAACCATGAAAGGTGTGATATCACTGTGAAGCGCCCCGTAGGGCATAGGGGACAGCCACCGAGGAGGTCCCAAGCATAACCTACGTGGCATCGTAGCTTCCTCGGCATCTCATGTAATCCCAAGCCCCGAACCTACTCTGTTAAGTACTACCCCAAAACATGCAACATGCTAATAGAAATTCATACATGACATGCATAGCTAGCTAAATCATGAGAATCATATCATGCTTGAGAATTCTAATACTAGTACGGAAATGGGTCATGAATCTGCCAAAATTTTAGTTCATAAATCATAAGCGACATGTGGGCATTTCCCATAATTTCAAAACACAAAAAAAAAGAAAATAGTAAAAAAAATCACAATTTTATAAATTAAAAATATGCTTAAAATTCAAAATTCAGATATGCTTGTGAAATCATCATGGCCACGAACTTTACTAAAAATTTCTATGATTGGGCATCTATACTTTTAGGGTTAACTCCACAAAATTATTCAATAAACAAGTGTAATCTTCTCAAATAATTCAAAATTCATAAGTTAGGATACTACAACAAGCTCATTTCAAATTTTTAAGGAATCATGAAATTTTTGATAAAGACTCCATAAAGTTTTTGATAACTTCAAACATAGAATTAGGGAGAAATTCCTGGTATGCGTAGGGACAAAACTACCCATTCAAACCCATATTTGTATCACGTGATTCTTAACCCCTTGAAAAGCCCTAGTGAGCAATCTGAAGAATTGAAGAAGAACACTTGAAATTCGCCCACTCCTCTCTAGTTCTTGAAAATGCAAAATGAGACTAGCATGAATTTTTCTCCAAAAGACCCTATCCTTATTCAAAACGACGTGGTATAGGGTCCAAAACGTAGAGAAGATGAAATTTCTATTAGCTGAAATTTCTGAAAAGTTAGTTTTGGTCTCACCACACTGCACTTCACCGTACCACACGGCAAAATCGATCATGTGGTCACCTTCCACCTTTAAATCTTCTCGACCGTCTCGACTCGCATTACCAGTGACTCGTAGTAAACATCCTACGAGTTGTACTCGGGCTGCCGTGTGGTACTTCCCACCCATACTAAAACGATTTCTAACTGAACATCATCACACTGTTGTTACATCTCATGAGTTTTACCAGGCGACCCGTGAGACCTAACTCGCACCACTGGGATTTCACCACTACTGTAATCAACAGCTTGGCAATTTACATGATTCATAGAACTACTCGTGATATGAACTTCAGTTCTTAATTCATCACTTAATTTCGAGTCACGAATCATAGGTCCTCACTCACGATTTGTTCCTCGAGTCATACTCAGTGACTAGGTTTTTCATAGCTTAAACTTCTAACTCCTCTGTCTATCTTTATGACTTTCCGATGCGCTACAACATCTTTCCTGAAAATGATTCATCTCTAATGTAGGAAATACAAAGAATGTAACATACAATTACTATGGCAATACATCATCATTGAGCCGTAGAATCAATAACTACTACTTCAAAAGAACTACATAGTCGAACTAAATTGACATCGCTATATATATCATATCATAAACAAATTTTCACGCATGAACGAACATGAAACTATTAGAGGTTTAGGCAAAAACCGATACCTAAATCAAACTCAGCTGGTAGAATGCGGGGGTATTTTAGTCATCAGCATCCGCCTACTTCCCAAAAGCCTCAACATGTTGTTTCTCCACACACTTTTATCGAAAGTTAGCCTTGTTCTTAGCCTTTCAACCTCGATTGATCCAAGATTTGGTAAATAGAACTCTTCATAACCAGGCTATCTTCATGCCAATACTTTCCATCGGAATTACCATGATGCATTCAGCGAATTTTTTTCAAGAGAGATACATGAATACGATGAACGATAGCAACTCTAAAGGTAATTTAAATTATAAATATTCTTACCCAATGCCTCATAATCCTAAGAGGCCAATATCGGCCAGTTTCTTCAAATCTCATCACTGTCACTTCGAGATACCTTCAAAACACTCATCACATTTCCCAATTCATAAGCTCCCTTCTCTCACAATCCTTACAAGACACTTTGGCGACTTTGATCCATTTTTAGCGTTCCTCTTATTAACTAAACTTTCTCCACAGCCTCATGGACTCAATCTGACTTCACTTCAATGAAGCTCACCAATCTCAAACCACCAATGGCTATCTTTACAATCTTCGCCTATGTGAGCCTCTTGAATTTGCGCTATTTGAATGCTGGAGTGATAGTTGTTGTATGCAAACTCAATAAGAGGAAAATGCTCGCCCCAACTACCTGCTGAAGTCAATAACACAAGCTCTAAGCATGTACCAAGAGTTTGATAGTCTGCTTCGCCTGACTATCTGCCAGGATGAAATGTCATGTTGGCTGACCTATAGTGCAAGTCCTTTGAAAAGACTTCCAAAACTCAGAGGTGAATTGAGTACTTCTATCACATATAATGGACAAGGGCACTCCATGCAATCTAACCAACTCTTGAATATATAATTTAGCATAATCTTTTATTGACCTGGTTTTGACCGTAGGAAATGAACAAATTTTGATCAACTTGTCCACCACAACCCAAATGGAGTCATATTATTCACAAAAAGTAGGTAAAAACTGCTATAAAGTCCGTGTTGATTTCTTCCCCACTTCAAGTAGGAATTCTAATATCTTGGAAAGTACACCCCACACGATGTCTTGATTTTCACTTGTTGGAAATTTGGGTTCTGCTGCGAATTTCGTAATCCTCTTTCATGCCATTCCACCAAAGAGATTTCCGAAAGGCATGATACATTTTGTTGGAACCAAGATTGATAGAATATCTAGATCCATGAGCTCTCATGCAACATCTACTCCTCAAATCCCCAATGCCGAACACATAAGCGATCTCAAACAAGCACACCACTCTTTGAGAAGACTTCTACCTTTTGATTTTGGACAACTTATTTCAACTTTACCAATATTGGATCTTCATCTGCTTAGCCTTCACTTATTACTAAGACTGCTCGAGCCGCCTGGACCATTACTCCCATCATCTGGCTTAACCAATTCACTCCAATCCCCAACAAGCTTTATGTACCTCTTATTTCGGCCCTCCTTGTCTTCACTGTTACGTGGTTACACTTCCCAGAAAGTCTACGGCACCGCTACCACATTACTTACTTCCGGTGGTAAATAATAATTACAGCCGTAGTCCTTAAGTAGCTCAACCACTCGTGTCAAGATTTAGTTCCTTCTATGTAAACACATATTAGTTCTGTGGTCCGTGAATACATCTACATGAAACCCATACAGCAGGGTGTTTCCATACCTTCAAAGCAAATACCACCGCGGCCAACTCAAGACTTGTTGGGTAATTTTTCTCGTGAATTTTCAGCTTTTGGAAGCATACGCTATGACTTTCCCATTCTCGCATCAATACACATCCTGGCCGAATCTCAAAGCATCACAATATACCACAAAGCCATCGTACCTCCAAGAAGTCAACACGGCACAAGTGAGTTCGTCTTCAATTTGGAAGCTCTTCACAAAGCCTCCGACTCATTGAATCTCACCTTTTTTTTTGAGTCAATCTTAGTCATGGGCCGCAATGGATGAGAAACCTTCCATGAACCTCTCGATAGTAACCCGCTAAGACCAAAAAGCCTCGACTAAGGCTTGGCATTGATTTGGGCGCTTTACCGCTCTATTTTCTCGGGGAGTCCACCCTTTATACCTTCACTTGACACTACATGTCCCAAGAATGCAACCGATTTCAAATTTAACTCACATTTACTAAACTTGGCTTATAGATGGTTATCCTTGAGGGTCTCAAGTGCTATCCTTAGGTGTGCGGCATGCTCTTCGCTCCCGAGTTAATATGTCGCCAATGAACACGTATCAAGAACATGTCCGTATATGTCTCAAATACCCTATTCATTAGATCCATAAAGCCGCAGTGGGCATTGGTTATTCCAAAAAGACATAACAACAAATTCATAATGTCCATACCTGAGCTCTCAAAACATTCTTTGGGATGTCGCTCCCGAACCCCGAGCGCCGGTGATACCGACCAGATCTATCATTGAGAAATATTTGGCACCCCGAAGCCGATCGAATAGGTCATCAACTCGGGTAAAGGGTATTCATTCTTGACGGTAACCTGTTTAACCGTCATAATCAATAAACATATGAAGAGAACCGCTCTTTCTTACTTTAGGACCAACAACACGGGCACCCATGGGGGGATTTACTCTGCCTAATGAAACCCTTATCCAAGAAATCCTTCAACTGCTCATTTAACTCTTTAGCTCGGCCGGGGCCATTAGGGTAGGGAGAAATTGATATGGGTCATGTGTCGGTTAAAAGATCAATCTCAAACTGAATCTTCCCTGGAGGAACATCGGTAGGTCATCTGAAATACTGTGATATTCACATACCACACAGATCGATCGAATGGTCGGTGTACGACGTGGGACATCCTTAACCCTAACCAAATGGTAAATACAACCCTTGGAAATCATTTTCCGGCCTTGAGATAGGAGATAAAGCTACCTACATGTACCGTTGAACCACCCCTCCATTCTAAAATTGGTTCACCTTGAAATTGAAACTCCACCGCTCGAGTTCTACAAGCAATGTACATAACATGCAAACAACCAATCCATGCCTAAGATGATGTCAAAATCGGGCCATAGCCAATTCTACTAAGTCCCCGGAGGTAACCTTATGCAATACTATAATGGAGCAACCTCTAATCCCGCTACAACCGAATCACCAACTGCAGGCAGATACGCAGTAGTCTCTAACAAAATTTCTCGGATCGACTCCAAAGTGACTAGCAATGTAAGGTGTCACAAAGACAATGTAGCTCCCTGAATCTACCAAAGCATAAGCATCAATATGAAAGACTCGCAACATACCCGTAACCATCAAAGAGAAGCCCTCAGTTTGCCGAGACCCGCGTATAAAATCAGCTCGCACCGCCGCTCACCCGAATCCGCCGAAGCACTCCAACCGATTCGACGTGCCACCGGAACCGCCGGGCGTGGGCTCCACCACCCTAACCTAGCCGCGGAAAATCCTCGAGTCCGTGTCCGGTTGTTACACCAAACAAGCATCTAAGCTCACCAAATATTTTCCGGGTGATTCTTGCCACAAAGCTTAGCACAAGATGGAAAAGTGCACTCGCACGCATGCTATTTCCCGACTCCCCTAACCCGAGGCCCCGCTTCCTCCTCTAATCATCTCGAGGCCTCGGATGGGGTATCACTAAGATGGTGCTAATGTAATGGACTCCAGGCTGGACCGCCAGAGGCCTACGCCTGGCCTCGATTGGGAGAACCTGTGGTCATCAGCCTGCCCGGTCCTCTCAAGAGCGCCCCATCTACCGGGCATAGAGGAATATCCGTGGGTAGTCCATATCCCGATGAAGCATGGCCGCTTCCGGGCAAATCCCAGTCCGTATACTTGGCTACTCCCTACATAAAATGCTCACCCGCGCCCCTTCCGGTCCATCACCAACTCCGGGGCATACTTTGATAGGCGAGTGAACTCAAGTGAATATTCTAGCATTGTCATCTTTCCCCGTTTGAGGTTAACAAACTCTGGCCGTTTCAATTCCCTCATCTCCCGAGGGAAGAACTCATCGAGAAAGGCCATGTGGAACTCCAACCTGCCCGATAGGGCTCCGCTTCCCGCGCCCGCTATCCTTCCACTGCCAACCAAATATGTTTACCTCCTTTAGCCGATAAGAGTCCAAGTCCACACACTCTCATTTGTCACCCCATTACCTGAGTGACCTTAAAGATCCCTTCAACGAACTTGTGATCCTCGTCAACCTTGCCCCCGTGAACTCTGGAGGCCCATCTCAAAAAGTCCCTCATCCAGCCGCCGCCGCATTGTCGTTCGCGAATGTGCACAGCTCGCTAGTTGACCCGAGCGGTCAAGGCCTCGCGCCAAAATTCTGAATAGCCGTCTCGAAACTCTGCTGCAAGCGCCTAGCTCTGGGTGCTTTCAGCTCAATGTGTGGGGCTTGGTAATGCCCATTATCATTACCACCCCCGTAGCCTTCATCATTTATGTTCCTCCTTCCATTTATCCTTCTAGGAGCCATAATTTTCAGACCGCGAATAGCAAGAATTAGAAGGATGGAGAGATTTTCACCGCATCGACATGATCATGAAAGAAGGGAACATTTCCTAAAACGTTTAGTAGCTCTTCGTCATAGCTGTGGCGCGCTTCACAACCATGAAAAGACTCTACCTAACACTATTAATTCTCTAGACACATCCAACCTATGTCATGATACCAAGTTTGTCACGACCCGAGAGTACCGAATAGTAAACATGGGACAAGGAGCCCCGAGAGACCCTTAAATCAACTCATGGCATGAGAATATCAATACTAATTCATTCCCACATGAAATGGAAAGCTTAACTTAATAATCATGAATCAACTAAAAATCATAACATGAGTTATAAGAAACAACAATACATGATCCAAAGATAAATGTTGAATACTACAAATAGGTCCGAAAAGCCTCTAATTATAATGTGATCAAGCTTAAGGGAAAACCCCAACTAACACCAACATTTCTTAAAACAACAAAAAATAGACACGACCAACATGAAGCTCGAATCATGCAGGACTCACCACGAAAGCCGAGAGCGTAACCGAGAGCAAACCTAAGAGCGATAGCTCGAACTCCGCAACTGGACCCCGAAAATATGGGCTCTGCATTTGAAGGTACCGAGTTTGTAAGGCATGCAAACAATACTTAAAACATAAAAGAGAGATGGATATCATATTCATAAGACCGAAAACCGTAAGTATATCGTAAGTACTCAAGATTTCCTGCATTGCTTGTAATCCCGTCATAGTCAGAACATGTGAGAAAACATTTTTAAAATATAACTTGAGCCAAAAGAACATAATCATTCATTCATTAAAACCATGAGGAACAATGGGAGATTTCTTTACAACCAACATAACAATTCTATATGAGCATATGGAGCCCGACTCTGTAAACCTAGCTCTGGAGGTCATTAATACATTGCAAAGAGTATGAACCATGAAAGGTGTGATATCACTGCGAAGGCCCTATAGGGCATAGGGGACAGTCACCGAGGAGGTCCCAAGCATAACCTACTTCTGCACGTAGTTCTCGAGATTTGGGGCGCAATCAGGCCCCTCTAACCTACCTGTGTTAAAGCTACTCCCAAAACATGCAACATGCTAATAGAAATTCATGTTACATGACATGCATAGCTAGTTAAATCGTGAGAATCATATCATGCTTGAGAATTGCATTACTAGCTATGGAATTGGGCCCGTGAATCGGCCAAAATCATAGTTCATAAATCATGTTTACATAAATCCCATAATTTAATCATTCTTGAAATGCTTAAATTTATGGGAACATGATCATAATACCATGAGTAGTTGAAGACATTCTTAAAATTCAAAAATTCATATTATGCTTGCGAAATCATGACTACGAACTTGACTAAAAATTTCTCATGATTGGGCATCTATTCTTTAGGGGGTTAACTCATAAAATTATTCAATAAACAAGTAAAATCAGCCCAAATAAGCAGACCAAAATTCATGGGTTAGGCATACCACAACAAGATCATTTCAAATTTTAAGGAATCATGCAATTTGATAAAGACCCATAAAGTTTTGATAACTTCAAACATAGAATTAGGGAGAAATTGGCATGGGTAGGGACTAACTACCCATTCAAAACCCCACATACCTGAAACTACGTGATTCTTAACCCCCTTGAAAAGCCCTAGGTGGAAACTTGAATTGAAGAACACTTGAAATTCCTCCTACCCCCTTCTGGGCCAGGCAAATGCCAAAATGAGACTTATGATGAATTTTTCCTTTCCTTAAAAGACCCCGTCCTCTCAAAACGATGTGGTTTAGGGTCCAAAGAGTACCAAGACTCGTAGTAAAATCCTACGGTCATACTGGCCAACAGAGGCTATCCACTCATACTAAAAATGACTTAACCACAACCTCATCAATACTTGCTGCTATATCCTACGAATCGTACTCATGACCCATGAGGACTCACTCGCAAATTCACCGAAATTTAACTCCTAGAAGTTCATAATCATGCTTGATAGTAATTTCATTGAAGACTTGATAGAAATACAAATCATAGAATCATCAATTCGATCAAGATAGCTAAACCCATAGGAGAATCATTGAGGAACTCAACAATACCAATAAAGCCCCATAAATTCATAATTAAGCAAGCATGGGAATGGGGAAATGTCAAGCATTTCAATTAGAGAAAGGGCATGAGCATGGAAGAACCTCATTGATGAACTCTGGGTATAGCTTGATTCATTGATTTCTTAACATAGCTTGAAACCCAAAGAGAATTGGAGAGCGTGAGAGTGAAGAACCCTAGCTTATTCTTAAGAGCCTGGTGAATTTTTGATCTTCAAATTAGGGTGCTAGGAGTAGAATGAGAGTTCTAAGGTGAATATTTCTTTGAAGCACTCTTTTCCAAGTTTAAATTATGTAATTGATAACGCCAAACCACACCTCACGCAAGTATGAAGCATACGTTGTCAAATAAAACCCAACTAGAGGTTGGGGCTTACAGCCCCACGAGAATACTAAGGATGTAGAAGAACGCTAGTACTTAAGCTTTTTAGTTAATTATTTCCTAAGTGGGGGGAATTTTTAAAAGTAATAAATAACAAAGTTGAGAAATTGTTTGTTGTTTCCAAATTAGTGCAACTAACTAGGTAAGTGTTCCCCGTGACTTCATAACCGCAAGGCATTTTATGGTCATGATCGATTCCGAAGCTTAGCATGCAATATTGTTAAGTTAATTTCACCTAAATGGTTGGTCCTCTATTTATATGATTATCACCACACAACTTGGTCCGTCTACGCAGTGTATGCTTTATTAACTCACCTGGATATCGGATTAGCTATTCTCTGACAAGGTCGTTTTCTATTAGATGAGGGTTGATAACCTCAAATTTCCGTTGTTAATCCCTTTTCCCATTCACTACCTCCTTGGTCCGGTAAGTAATAATAAGGCAAGTTCTAACATTTTCAACCGTTAAAATCAATTAAATGAAGGAAGAAACAATACATGCATAAACTTCGTTCAAGAATCACTAAGTATTTTACCTATGTGTGTTAATTTGTCATGGTTTTCATAACCCCTAGTTGTGGTAGCTTTAGCCTTATCATGTTTATAAGTAAATTAATAGATTTCATAAATAAAATAAAAATTAATACTTACAACGCTGATAGGAAGAAACTCACTTGACTATTGCAATAATAAAGAAGAACACCCAACAATCGCCTCGAAGTTCCAAACGTAAGACACCAAACTTGTATAAAAAAACTTGAGACTTAAAACTCTAATCCTACTTGAAGACTTTTGAACTTGAAACTTCAACTCTTAAAGACATGCTTATTACATGAAAATAAAGGGATTTTATAATAGTAGATTTATGTTTTCCTTGTTCCTTGATGAATTTGACTTGGGATTTAAATTTTTCCTTTTCCTAGTTGAAGTAGGAAAACCATTTTTTCCGTTTTGGGAGCCTTGTGCCCCCTGTCACGTTGGGCTTCGCTGTGGCAACGGGTCACCTAATCCACTCGTTGTGCATGGGCATGAGTCGTTAGGCCCTCGTGGTCCAACTTCTTCAAATTTTTAAAGGTACCTACGCTGGTTCCAAAGGATCCGCCAACGAGTCGCTTAGTCAACTAACAACTCATTATGTCTTTTGTCATCTCCACTGGTTACTTTGTCAATAATTTCTCTCGTAGTTTTCATGATCGACGCCACGACTCATTACCAAATGTAATGAGTCACTCCCTCAACCTCGGCCAGTACATCGCTTTCTCGCATCTTCCAAACTCAACCTTGCCCACGACTTCAGCCTTCTTTCATCTTCATTCCATAAGCCTCAAATACAATCAAACTATCCTTTTTAGCCCTGAAACATATCTAATCGCGTTAGCTAATTTTCACAAATATATAAATATAAACACATGCTAACACAATATAATTTGTTCTCAAAACATGATAAAGTACTAAGTAAAATATTCTATGATGTGCGTGAGTACACCCTTCATCAACATACCCTACACTTAAACTATTGTTCGTCCTCGAAAATCTACTACTTTCCTTATAAATAATTAATCACAATATTCATCCTACAACAAGTCTCGCTACACTTAGGATCACGAGACAAGTCAATGAAGCTCAAATAACCTACTCGCATGCATATAGGTTCAACACAAGATGTCAAAGTTCTAAATCACTTAGCTTTTGAAAACTAACTCAACAAGACATACTTGGGCCAACATGAATTATATGTAATTTAAAGAATCAAGATTATACCAAAGTCTTACCATTGTGCCCCTCACAATTTGGAGACATGCCCGCTACACAAGATATAGGAATAAGATTAACTTGGGCACAAATAAAATAATTTTCGCCACTCACAAAAGAACTCAACATACATGAAAAGACGACTCCATAGGCTTCCCTTAGTGTAATACTTCGCTAACATAGAATTTGAATCAAGGGATCAATTAGACTTAAATTTGATTGTAATGTAGGCTAAGAGATGGGTAGGAACTATTTGGCCAAGATAGTGACTGATCTCCCTAAGCAATTTAATATTTCACAACACTTTGATTTTTAAGCACATTCTTCAATTTCTAAATTTTCTTCTCTTACATCTCCTTTTATTTTTCAATTTTTTCAACTTAGGTGACTAGTGGGGATTTTTCTTTTCATCATCGAGCTTATTCACACACATTTTTTTGCTCTTTTCTTTTCCTTTCTTTCCATTCCCACCCTTTACGCACCCCTGGCTCTAGTCACCCTCAACTTAAGCATTTTTTTATGTTGAGGTTTACAATATCCAAGGAAGGACCAGGACTGCAATAGGTTCATTGTAAATAAATGGGTACGGTTAATCGGTAAATCATGATTTTTTTTCATCTTCAATTTTCCAAAGCTCTCTTCTTTTTTGTTTTCCCACTAAAAATCACCCTCCTTATTTAGAAAAATTTCACCTTTTTCTTTCTTCCAATTCACCACACCTTTTAGCCTTTCCCCGCACTTTTCAATTATACTCCTTTCTACAAAAAAATTATATTAAAGTGCTCTAGAGTCATTTGGATCAAATATGTTAATAGAACAAAAGAGATTTAAGCTTATAATATGGCCATCAAAAGAATAAGCTAAGGCTCAACATGGCTAACTAGGATAATTACAATCAAGGTAGGTAAATAGTATAAAAATTGGGCTATCAAAGAAATGCCTATATCATTTCCTTCCTAAATCCATCATTCATATTTCACTTAGTACACACCAGCAAGTTCTGTACATCAATTTACAAGCATGAAGTATATAAAATTCCTCACGTTGGCACAAAATGGTTTAACAATGAAAATCAAGATCACATAAATACATATATCCATATTGCATGCATAACGTAATTAAGCCAATTTTTTTTTCAAGTACAAGAGTCAAGTTCTCCCACCCTACACTTAATTAGTCACACTGTCCCAGTGATAAAACAAATAAGCATAAAGTAATAGAGTGCAAGATAAACTCCTAGGCGTACCTCGTCGTTCCTGTGGGTGTAAGAACAGTTTCCCCATAATTACTTTTTATGCTCAAATTGTTTTGTTGAAAATTATGAGCTATCACCCGCACACTTGAACAAACACATAAAAAAGAAAATAGATTTATCTTGGCTGCTCTCCCAAGAAGCTCTCGATTTAACGTCGCAGCATGACGCACACATGTATCTTGGATTACTTAGACTTCATCAAGATACCTATTGGGATCGTGGTCACATTTTGGCTGCTTGTTTTACCACGCTAACCTATGACACGTCGTAAAATAACAAATAAAAATAGAAAATAAATACCAAAAGTTAAACACAACAATTACTCTAATCCTAAACCGTATTCCCCAGAATTCACAGCTACTTTTGATAAATAAGCCAAAACCACACCTCCTTACGAAGTATGGCTTGACATTGTCAATAAAGAACCCAACTAGAGGTTGAGTTCGATCCTACAGAATTACTTAAAGGATGTAGAAGAACGCTAGTGCTTACGCTTTATAGTTAATTATTTCCTAAGAGGGAGAATTTGTAAAAGTAATAAATAACAAAGTTGAGAAATTGTTTGTTATTTTCAAATTAATGCAACTTACTGGGTAAGTTTCCTATGACTTCATAACCACAAGGCTTTTTATACTAGTGATCTAGTCCAAAGGCTTAGCATGAAATATTGGTAAGTTAATTTCACCTAAATGGTTGGTCCCCTATTTAGATGATTATCACTATGCAACTTGATCCGTCTACTGCGTATCTTTACTAACCCTAACCCTGATATCGGATTAGCTATTCCTGTACAAGGTCAAGCTATTAGATGAGGTTGATAATCTCAAATCTCCATTGTTAATCCCTTTTCCCATTCACTACCTCCTTGGTCCGATAAATAAGAATAAGGAAACTTCTAACATTTGCAATCGTTAAAAATCAATTAAAACGAAGGAATAAACAATACATGCATAAACTCCATTCAAGAATAACTAAGTATTTACATATGTGTGTTAATTTGTCATGGTTCCTACAACCCTAGTTATGGTGGTTTTTTCCTATCATGTTTATAAGTAATTAATAGAGTTCATAAATAAAAGAAAAATTAATACTTACAATGTCAATAGAAAGAAACTCACTTGATTATTGCAACAATAAAGAAGAACAATTCAACAATCGTCTCGAAGTTCCAAATGTAAGACACCAAACTTGTATCTAAAAACTTGAGACTTAAAACTCTAATCCCTACTTGAAGACTTTTAACTTGAAATCCTAACTCATGAAGACATGCTTATTACATGAAAATAAAGGGGCATTTATAGTATTAGATTTTATGTTTTCCTTTGTTCCTTGATGATGACTTGGGATTTAAATTTTTCTTTCCCTAGCTGAAGTAGGAAAACCACTTTTGCCATTTTGGGAGCCTTGCGTGTCGCCCCAACCACCGTCGTTTCTAGTTATGGTACGGGTCACCTATTGACTCGTTGTGCATGGGAACGAGTTGTTAGGCCTCATGGTCTACACCATCAAATTCTTCAATGGGCCTTACGGTTGGTTCCGTTGATCGCCCAACGAGTCAAGTTAGTCAACTAATGACTCATTATGTCTTTCATCATCTCCACCCTGCTACTTTGTCAATAATTCTCTCACATTTTTCATGACTAACTTCATGACTGCTACCATATGTAACGAGTCATTTCAACCCATTAATTACATTGTTTCTCGCATCTTCCAAACTCAACCTTTTCCCATGAATTCACTCTTTTTCATCTTCAGTCCATAAGCCTCAAATACATTTAAATCCATCCTTTTTAGCCTTGAAAATATCTAATCACATGCGTTAGCCGCATTTCACAAATATATAACATAAACACATGCAAACACACATAATTTGTTCTCAAAACATAGTAAAGTATGGGCAAATATGTCTATGAAGTGCGTGAGTATGCCCTTCATCGCAACAGTTTAGGACTTAAGAGTTTAGAAATTATAAAATTTCCTTAATGATTCATCTAGGAAAAGGTCACGGCTAGTTACAATGACTCATCCAACAGACGCAGTAGGATACAAATGTACTCATAAATCCGCCTCGTTGTTCTCAAGTACTTCTCCGTACTGCTGAAGCTCTAACCAATGATCGATCGTGATAAGTCGTTATATGGGACAACGACTCATCACTCTTCTTGTTATCACCATTATCTCTCCTGCATACTTTCTAACTTTTTTCCTAATGTGTCCATACTATGGGTTAGTTACAAGACACAATGAGCCGTCAGTACCCATCCATTGCTCCCGAACCCATCTTTGACCCCCACGACTCCATTCAATGATCGCTTATGTCGACCCATTGTATCTCCAAAACGATTCATTGCTAGGCTCATTGTTTCGGGAGGTTTGATTGTGAGCTTACAATGAGTCGTAATAATGGGTCGTTCTTTCCACAATGACTCATTCCCTTGAGGTGTTCTCAGACCCTAGTGCATTTTTCCTAATTTTCTAATTTAACCTCGAATTTGATCTTAGGGACTTTTGGGATTTTATATGTGAACACCAATAGAAGTGATGTAGCGACTAGAGTGAGAGACTTCACCAGGATAAACCTTCCGTAGTTTCGTTTGAAAGTAGATGAGGATCCACAAGAGTTCATTGATGAGATCCTCAAGATTACTCAGATCATAGGAATTTCCCGAGAGGAGAGAGTGCAGACTTGGCCTTCATCGCTTAAAGAGGTAACACATATAAGCCCGTGCAAGAAGGAAAGTCGTAGGCAAGGGCAATTCCTGCTGATTGGGATGAGTTCTTTACAACTTTTCTGGATAGGTTTTTCACTCAAGAGAACTGAGGAAAGCAAAGGTTGCAAAGTTCATTAATCTAAAGAAGAACAATATGATGAGTGCAGAGTATGCCTTGAAGTTCACATAGTTTTCAAAGTATGCTCCAGAGATGATTGCCAAGACAAAGGCTCACACGAGAAAGTTTGTATCTAGTGTCTAACATTTAGTGGTCAAAGAGTGCAGACCACTATACTTATTAGTAACATGGATATTCGACTCATGATTCATGCCCCAACAAGTTGAGGAGGAGAAGTTGAAGAGTAAGGAGAGGGAGACCAAGCAGGGCTAGGACAGTGGAACTCAGCCCACGGCAGAGGATAGGTTTTGGGCAACACTCACAATTCCATCGAGGACACGCCACTCTAATGGGCTGGCTAGTTTTCCATCCATGACCAAGGGTTATTAGAGGGGTAAAGCAATCTGTGCTCTAAGATTCATGGGAGCATGTTTAGAGGACGCACTTTCCCAGCCTGGGCAATAAGTGTGGTAGGAACCACCCAAGGGAGTGCTTAGTTGGTTCAAATACTTGTTTATGGACGTGGAAGTCCGGTCATAGACTCGCAAGTGGATTGTCCTTCAACTAGACAGATGACGATAGAGGTTGTGCCCTAACCTACCTCTTCATTATCTCCAAGCTCACTCCATCCTTACAAATACATCATCTAGTGCAAGTGGAAGACAATGCTAGAACTATTTCTATGCTCATCACTCTAGAAGCAAGAGAGCTCACCTGTATGTTATCGTTTAGGTATGTTACAAGTTTTTTCATCTTGATATTTATGCATTGCTAAATCCAGGTAATATTATCCTCGTGACTCCCTATGTTGCGCCTCGCTCTACGTAGTCCCGAAATTCTCTCGTAACACTTCAATCTCTACTCCCGTCTGAGTGAGTTAGTTTTATCACTGAGTGTATATAGAAACCGCCCGTTATAGCCTTTAAAATCACCTCAACCGACCTCGTAGAGTTAGACATGACCAACTTGATGTTATCTTTGGCATGGATTAGTTGTATTCTCGTATGCTTTAGTCAATTGTAGAACTCAATCAAAAGAGAATTTCAACTTTAGAGTGAGGCCTCCTAGAGTGGAAAGGTAGTTTCACAAGCCTATAGGTCTTTGCTCCATCTCAAGGCAATAAAGATGATTTCCAAGGTTATGCGTATCATTTGATTCAGTTAGGATTCTGTTTGAAAACCTCGGATCTTCAATCAATCCCGCTTGTTTGTAAGTATCCATAGGTGTTCTCGTATGATCTACTAGGAGTCCCTCCCAAGTGGGGAGATTGACTTTGGGATCAACCTTCTCCCCGAAATGCAGCTATATCCGGCTCCTCCTACTAATAGCTCCAGCCCGAGCTTAAGGTTTTGAAGGGATAAAGGCTGATCTCTTAGATAAGGGTTTCATTAGTCCTAGTAAGTCACCGAGGGGTTCTCCACCTTTCGTATGAAAGTCCATGATGGCTCTTAGATGTATTGACTACCGCTAGTTGAACAAGGTCGCAATCAAGAACAAGTATCCCATTCCTAAGATTGATGAATTGTTTGATCCGCTTACTTCGGCTAGTTGTTTTTCTAAGATAGACCTTACATCCGACTACCACTACCGTAGTTGCAGAGTGTGACATCTCTCGAAGATAGCCTTCGTAATTGGTATGGTCACTATGAATTTGTAGTTTTGTCTTTTGGACTAACAAATGACTACAAACAATGAATTTGGATGAATGTGGTGTTCAAGCAAGATGGATATGTCTGCCGTAATCTTCATGTATCTACATCATTATATACTCGTAATGAGGAGGAGCATGCTACTCATTTGAAGATTGTGTTGCAAACCTAAGTGGTCACATTGTTTGCTAAGTTCAATGAAAGTGTGAGTTTGGTCAAGCCGCTTACATTTCTTGGGCATGTGGTTTCTAGGAGAAGGTGTGCAGTAGACTCGGGAAAGATTGGAGGCGGTGAAGAACTCGCCTAGACGTATCAATCCTACCGATATTAGAAGCTTTTTGGGCTTAGCTAGTTAGTATAGGAGGTTTGTAGAAGGATTTTCATCCATTGCCTCTACCTTTGGACTCCAAGCTTGACTCAAAAGAAGATAAAATTTCAAAGGGTCTCATGTTGTGAGAAGAGCTTTCAGAGTTAAAGGATCGATTCATTTCGTTTTTCCGATCTTGACCCTATCGTAGGGCAATTGATGGCTTTAGGTATATTGTCATGCTTCTAGAGTTAGCCTTGGGTTTATGTTGATGAAGCATGGTAAGATTATCACTTATGCTTTGAGACAAACTCTTTAAGACTCATGAGAAGAATTACTCACACGACCTTGAGTTAGCAGCGATGTTGTTTGCCTTAAAACATAGAGACACTATTTATATGGGGTTGTATGTAGATGTATTCATGGGCTATAATAGCCTTTAGTATGTGTTTACTCAAAAGGACCTAACTTACGCAAAGGAGATGGCTTGAGCTTTCTCAAAGATTATGATATGTATCCTTTATCATCCAGAAGGGCAATGTAGTGGTGGATGCTCTACTTGTTGTCTATGGGGAGTCCGACTCATGTGGAGGACGGGAAGAAGGTTGGATAGACATATTCATAGATTTTCTCACTCTAGGTCTACCTTATGGATTCAACTGATGATGTTGTGGTTCACGGTTCAAAGTCTTTATTGGTGACAAAAGTTAAGCCGCACAAGATAAGGATCCTATCTTAGTTAAGTTGAAAGAAGCACCAAAATCAAAAGTAGATGTTTTCCAAACGAAGAGATGGGTGTACTTCGATATCGTGATCGATTATGTGTTTTGGATATGGATGACTTAAGATAGAGGATGTTGAGAGAGACTCATAGCTCTCGGTATTCTATCCACCTGGTGCTACCCAAATGTACCATGATCTACTTTAAAGTCTATCATGGAATGTGGCTTGGAAGAAGGATATCATAGAATTTATGGCTAAGTATCCAAATTATCAACAAGTTAAGGTTGAGCACCAGAGCACCAGAGGTAAGGATTCAAGATATCAATATTCCTACGTGAAAGTGGAAGGAGATAAATATGAACTTCACATGTGTTTCGCTTCGTACACGCCGACAAACATGATTCTATATGGGATTTGGGCATTAGATGACTAAGCGCATATTTCTACCGCTTAAGACTACGTATTCACTGAGGATTATACTAGACTTTACATTTAGGAGTTAGTCGTTGCATGGAGTTCCTTTGTCAATTATGAGATAAGCGAAGCCGACCTGACCATGAAGACTTTAGAGAACATGTTGAGAGCTTGTGTGATTGATTTCAAGGATAATTCGGATGATCTTAAACCTCTCATTAAGTTTTCCTATAACAATAGTTATCACTCTAGCATTCGGGATGGCTCCGTTTGAGGCTCTTTTATGACCGAAGATATTTCGATCACCTATTGATAATTGAGGTAGGAGTGGCTACGCGGATAGGCTTATCTACTTCATGAGTCTATGGAGAAAGCTTATTCATTAAATAAAGGTTAAAGACAACTCGTAGCCATCAAAAATCCTATCCGGATGTGAGAAGAAGAGAGATTGAGTTTGCAAGCTGATAATTGGGTATTTCTAAAGGATCTCCCATGAAGGGGGTGATGAGATTTGGCAAGAAGGGGAAGCTTCGTCCCTAATATATTGGTCTCACAGTTCGAGGCATGCTGGCAATGTGGCCTATGAGTTGGAGTTACCTACCGAGTTGGGGCATTAGTGTGTCCAATTTTCTATGCATCTTTGTCAAGAAGTGCATTGGCGATCCAGCCTCTAGTTATGCTTGTAGAGTATTGATGTGGAAGACAGCGTCACTTATGAAGAGGTTTCGATTGAGATTCTTAACTGTCAGCTCAAAAGTTGAGGAACAAGAAGGCCGTTTCACTAAAAGTCCTTTGGAGGAATCAGCTAGTAAAGGAAACTACTTAGGAAACTAAAGAAGATATGATAGCCAAGTACCCTTACCTCTTCCTTCTAGCTCACTTCAGCATGAGGTACTTCGCTTCTTCCTTAGTATTCTACTCGGGGCTCATGTCGGGCCATGTCCTTCACCCTCTCATGCTTAGTATGCGTGTATGATTCATGAATTTACCCCGTATATGTATCTCAGCTTTGTGCTTCCATTTTCCAAAGAATATTCATCTATATCATTCGGGCATCGATTATAGCTATTTCCCTATTTTTCACTCTCTATTAGTCTCCATTTGAGGATGAATATTTCCAAGGGATATAATATTACATCACAAAAGTTCCTAAGATCGTAATTTAGACTTGGAGTAGAAACCAATTGGAGAATCTAAGAATTTATCGTAGAAACTTCTGTCATATGAGTCATTTAAGAACCGATTATTCTAATAGGGTCATGGTGAGCTCAAAAATTTCATCCTCGTAATTACAAGTCTGGCCACCTGGCGAGTCATGGTAGGATGGTACAACTCATGGTTATGAGTCGCTGGTTGTATCCGCAGAGAAATTCCCGATGTAATGAGTCACAGACGACTCATTGGACCTGTAACAAGTCGTGATGGAGTCGTAGGATGAAGCCCAAAAATAGTGTAAGATGGGTTCTCGACTACTCTAGTCATGTGACGACTCATAATAACCAAGGACAAGTCATTGTAGGGGATGTTGTTTAAAGATCGAGAAGTGAAAAATTAGGACCAGCTTAGAGAGATGGTCACTACGTTAAGTTGTGGTGACAACCAACGACTCGCGTGGCAGGATGAGAGGAAGCGATGACCGGCGTGCAGCTGTTATGCAATTTTCAGCGTATTTTAATAACTTTCTATGTTTTTAACTCCTAAACTAGGTCATTTTGAATTTCCTAAGAGGGGTATTTAGGTTAAACTTAGCCTGAACTCTCATTTTTCTCAAAACACCGTAAATTAAAGATCAAATTTCCTCTAGGCTGTCAAGCAACTAGGCTCTTCTTCTTCTCAATTTCTCTTGGGTCTAAAAGTCTAGTCAAGAACTCTTCAAGCCATGTATGCGGGGTTATGAAGGGGGATTTTCCACCTCATGCTTAATCTCAAGTCTAATTTCATAATTTCACTCTTCAAGTCTCCAATTATAATTTTAATAAATTGCTATGTTAGACTTTTATGCAAAACTGTAATCTTATGAAATTGATTCTCTCATGATTCTAATTATGATTTATGACTAGACCATGATTTCTATGAAACTATCATGATTGTCTATTTTTAAGTTAGCATGATTTGCTCAAATTAAGTATAATTTCATGAATATCAAGATTATGTATCATGGTTGTATTTTTCAAAGATTATTTTCATGGCTAGTTCATGTGCTTCGCGTTTATGAATCTATCATGTTATTTTAAAGAAAAAGACATAAGTACTCCTTGAACTATAATCATATTTCTAACTACACGCTTTTCCTTTTTAGGGGGTCCGTCACCCCCCCTCAACTATATTAAATGGAATAACACAATTCTTAGGGTATGTGGCAAAGAGAGTGCTCACTCTTGGGAGGCATGTATCCAAAAATAACTTCAAATTTAATATACAAATCCATATATTATAAAAAACAAAAAAAACCAAAATAAATAAAAAAATTTATAATTAATTAATATTAAAATTTGCAGATATTTTTAGATTATTTTTCTTTCCTTCTATGTGAAATAATGTCAATTTTTCTAATTTTTTTTAGTAACTTGGCATTTACTATTAACTTTGTTCCTCTTTCTTCAAAAAGAATTCTAATTTCGATAGCAAATTTAGTGCTTGAATTAGTTTTAACAAAATACTTTTAAAAATTATTTTAAAAATATCGGGGTTCAATTTATTTTAGTGTTTAAATTATTTTATTTTGATTTGTTAAAAAATAAATTCTACATTTTTTCAATTTATATATATTTGATTTTCTAAAATTCTTAACTAGTAACACTATGTTACAAAGCTTACTTGCCTTTTACCAATATCAATTACTTTTTAAGGAAAAATAATAAATATTGATCATACACTAATAAAATTTATAAATTTAAATTAGATATTATAGGAATATTAATACTATATGTTGGTAGTAATATTAATAAAAACACTACTACAAATTATAATTTTCATAATAAACTAATACATTTTAGGCAATTTAAATTTGATCTACCGTTATTTTTTTAGTAGTGTCAATTAATTAAAGTAATAAAATTTGATTATATTTTACAAATAGAGAAAGAAAAAAATAAATTAAAATATATTAATTCTTAAGTTTTAATGTTAATTGATTATGTGTATTAATTAATTATAAATTTTTTTAATTTTTTTAATTTTTTTATATTTATTAATTAAATTTTAAGTTATGTTTTCATACTACATGCCTCCAAGAGATTTAGCATGCTCTCTTGCCACATCAACACATAAAAGTGCTTCTTTTCATTTAAAATAGTTCAGGTAATAGGAACCCCTAAAAGAAAAAGTGTGTAATTGAATATATGGTCATAGTTCAAAGGGGTACTTATGTCTTTTCCCTTATTTTAAACTAGCCCATGCAAAACCCATGGTTTATGTATGATTTTGAGAGTAGTATTTAATATCGAGTAGGCCGAAGTTCAGTGCACCCAGGTCTCAGAACTACGTGCCCTCGTAGGATAAGGGGTCCTCGCTAGTAAAGAGTGTCTTCCTTACCCCAAGCCTAAGGGGTCCTCGCCAATAAAGAGTGTCTCTCTTATGCTACTGGGCTCATGAGTGATATCATGTCTTCATGATTCTTACCCTTAGCAAGGTAGGGACACCCTCCCGAGTAGAGGTATAGTCGAGCTTCATGATGCTCATTTGGAGTATGTCGGTTATGAAAATCTCTCACTGTTCCTCATGTATCATGTCTCTTCATGTTCAGGATCTATGATGTCATGTTTTATAGTATATTTGACCTATTGATCAGTTTACCCAGTTTTACTTATGATTTCAAATATAATAGGCCTTGTAACACTTTTCAAAATCTTAGGTCACTTATGATTTCAAATATAATAGGCCTTATGCTTTTACTTTCAAAATCTTGGGTCATTATACTTCAGATTATGATGAACAACTTATGTTTTATAACTATCACGATTACGACTTTTTAGCATATTGTACTTACTCTCATGATTTACTTATCCTCCATAATCAGTATATTCAAAGTACTGATCGCATACTTTATGCTATATCGTCTCATGATATAGGTCCAGATGATCAATCTCAGCCTTGTCGCTAGATATATCTCACTCCAAGCTCAGCATCAACTTTTGGTGAGTCCTCATCATCCGAGGCTTCCAGTTCTGGTTTATGTACCTTTTATGTCTTTTCAGTTCCAGACTCAGTAGAGCTAGTTGGGGATCTGTCCCATCAACTCATCTTATGTAAGAGGCATTTTCAGACAATGATGTATAGATATTCAGCAGTTTGACTTATCCCAGTTTATACGTTTTATGATATCATAGGCTTATGCGTATGCTATGTATTATGATTGTTTCGACTTAGTGTAGGTTTATACTTACGTTATGAATGTACTATGGGTTATCTTGGATCCATTCTAGTTTTAGGTCCCATGTTATGTCGGGGGTCTATGCTCGGATCGTGACAGTAATTAATAAAAGTGTTGCTATATTACGTAAATAGCAAATAAAATAGGATATTTACCAAAATTTCTCAAATGGGTATGCCTATTATTTTTCATTGCCAATAATTCAATTTATGCTTGATTCATTGCTTTTACTTGATTTTAAATCAAAACTAGACTACAGTATTTTAAATTAGATTTTCACAATCTAAAAGTCTGTGATTAGAAAAAGAGAGAATTTCAGACAAATACAATTCACATACTTATATTGTAATTTAAAAAAATAGCTCATAACTTACATTGCAAAAGTTTTATTAAAAAATAATAGGCCTGTCTCTAATAAAATAAGAAGAAAATGATTCTTTTTTATTATTAGGATGGTGCATATTTCTCCTTGACGATATCTGTACTTTTTATTCTCTCTTCTCAAACCTCATAGACATCCTTACTCACACAAAGTCAAATCAAATGCTGCTCAAAAACTTTATAAACATCACCAATTAGTTAAAAAATCAAAAGTTCTTTTCAATTTTTTCGACAATTTTCGTTCATAAACTTCATATACATCTCCATACTGCAATTCTTGTTTCAACTTTATTTTACCACAATTCATGATTTCAACTGCTGCTCAATGAAAATTTATCTTATGTACCTTCTTCATAAGTGGTCAATGGGATAATGACAATAAATTTATCAATTTTATTGCTGATTGTATTACTATTGGATTTATCTTCAATTTTGAAATTTAATTGATGTAATTAAAAAGCATATCAGAGTTAATAGTTAATTGTGCATTAGAAATTAAATTTCTTCAGAGGAGTGGTTTGACTCATATCCTAATCTACAATAATACTTTATTTAGACCTATATTGAATTAAAAAAAATTAAAATTCATTGACTACACGCATTATGTGACAATAAAAAAAATTGATAATGGTTTAGTTGATACAACCTTGAGCTATATAAATAGATACAAAGTTATACAAGAGGATACCAAAGATATTATTGAGGATGAAGGTGATAGGTAATATATTAAAAATAACAATTTGATCATGATAAATGATATGTTACAGAAAGAGATTGGGGAGGATCAGGTTTATAAGAACAAGGAGATTATTGTTAGTGTGACACTTCTGCTATGCAAATAATTTTCAGTTTAAGGTGAAGAGATCAAGAAAATCAAGGTAAAGTAATACCTATATATTTTCTTATATATTGACCGAATAGCTCATTGATTGTGTAAATATATTTTTTTTATATGTGTATAAACTTGTATATCAATATATGCTGATTGTGCACAGCAAAATGTGTTTTTTGAATTTTTTATTTTGTGTTTAGTAGTTGAATGTTCTTTAATAATAGGTATCTCTTTCTTGTGTGGATGAAAATTGTGCTTGGTTTTTCAAATCTTCTACCTTATACAAGGAAAAAGTATTTAAGGTGAGAAATTTCAATAATGTTCATACATGCTCGTTTAGTGAAAATACTTGACACAACGTCAAGTTATTTCTAATGTAGTTGCTAGTATAATC
Source organism: Datura stramonium (assembly GCA_018107945.1). Lineage (NCBI taxonomy): Eukaryota > Viridiplantae > Streptophyta > Magnoliopsida > Solanales > Solanaceae > Datura > Datura stramonium. Next base: position 113,876 of record JACEIK010003400.1, on the reverse strand, counting down.
ATGGACAAATGTGTTGATTTGAAAATAATTTACACCACAAATAATATTATAGCCGGCATATAAAAGTGATATAAGATTGAATTGAGCTATACAAAAGCGTGAAGGGATAAAGAAAAAGCATTGAAAATGGTAAGAGGAAACCCAGATGATTCGTATAGGGAGGTGCTGAGGTACTTGTATATTTTGGAGTACTTAAATTCAGAAATGATTATCAAGTTGCAAAAATCAGAAGATGGGTGCGTTCTCTATATATTTGGTTTTCTATACACATCTATCAAAGGTTGAAAATATTGCAGGCCAATAATGATAGTTAATGAATCTTTCTTAAAGTAGTATACAAGGGAACGAAAATGACTGCTTGCATGCTGGACACATGGAAAGTTGATGGTATCAACTTTGTAAAATATTATATACTTGTGACCTCAAAATTTTTTTTTATTATTTAATATTTTTATGTAGTGTTAAGGGAAGTATGGGTTGTATATTGATCGTAAGTGAGGAGGGAAACATGTGCAAAGGGAAAAGCGACGAGTATGTGAAGTTTATAAGTAAGGGTCAACTTTAAATAGATATATCTCCAAATATATAATAAGTTAGAAGTCCTACAACTAATCAGATTAAAGGTATTTAAATCTAGTTTTCAGAACATTGAATGGCTCATCAATTGGAGTTCGAAATAAAAAGTGATAGGCATTTTATGGTGGACTATCTGGCAGTGACGTGGCCACCGCCCAAACACCTTTATATTTTAAATTTTGTGCTAGGAGTTCATTTTCAACTTTTTAAAGTTTAAGGTGCTTGCTTACCCTCTAAAATCCTCTCTCTTTTCAAGTAGAAAAGCCTAGGAAATCAAGAGGAATCCCTCTAGGAAACACCATCAAAACTCAAGCAAAAGTTGATGAAAGTAAAGGCAATGTTGTGGTGAAGTTGTTGCTGCCTTGTAGCTTCATTTTAGCAGTGTTGTTGCTGCATGTTCAGGACTATTTTAAGCTAAAGTTATACTCCATCTTAGTAGGAATTTTTCATAAGAAAGAGTAAGTAACTTCCCCCTTTTGAAATCTCTAATAAGCATATGGAATTTTTGAAGGAAAACTATAAGAAAGTTATGGTTTGTATGTTGACTTGTAGTAGTTTTTGTGTTGTTATGTTGCTGCATTTTGGACAGCAAGATTACTGAGTTATTGAGAAGTAATTTTGAGGAAAATACTCCTATTATATCCAAGGATATTCTCATGCAAAGGGTAAGCGTTTCTAATTTCTAAACTTGCCTAAAAATTCTAGCTAAAGCTAGAAGTTGGAGACTATGTTTGGCTTCCGTTGTTGGTATATTGTTGGTGAAGTTCTGCTTGGTTTTTAAGGTTAGAACAGTTGAGTTTTGCTTAGAATATACTCTATATTTGTGGGAGTTTTTCATGAGAAAAGTGAGGTAATTTCCTACTTTTATTTTCCCTCAAAGTTGTAGAAACAAGTTGAAGTAAGAAATGCTAAGTGTTGCCTTATTTGTTTGTGTTGTGACTACCTATTTATGTAATGTTTTGGCTGGATTAATTGGCTTGAAACAGCCTTGTCACTTGTTTAAAAACTCAAGTAATTTAAGGGAATAAGTGTTGATTGTGAAAGAAAGAAACGACATAAGAATGCTCGCTGAAAAAAAAGGTATGTAAGGCGTTCTTTTTTTCTTGATTTTCAAGCACGAATACATGCCGAGGATTAATCCGGCATTCTCCTGTACTTAAGCTTATGTAGTAGCATATTATGGTTAATCACAGTTGTTAGAATTACTTGGTATTAAGTTATGTATTTGCTAAAGAGTTGGAACACATGAATTTAAAGTTAAGAGGCAATTGCCTTCGATTATGATTATAGTTGTAAATTGAGTCTAAAGTCCCATCGGCGTGGGTACTGTGAGCTTATAATACCCCGAAACTTCTCTAGACCAAATTCAGATGTTGCATGAAAAAAATCACAAGAAACCAGAAATGTTTTTGTCTTAGACGATCCCCACAACGGACCGTTGGGGGAACCAATGGACCATTGTAAGTGGTCGTGGTTAGTGCAGCCTTCCTTCGAGGGGAAACAACGAGAAATAGGATGACCCGTTGTTCCTAACAACGATTCGTCCTGTCGTCCGTTGAACCCCGAGTTCAGAGGTCTACCGGACCTTTCCTTGAGACAACGAGAGGTAACAACGCCCGTTGTTTCTACGAACGAGCCATTGCTACCAACCATCCTTTAGTTCCAGAACCCAGCAGTGTGAACCACAAGTGGATACAATGGCCCGTTGGTCCTACCAATGAGTCGTTGTTATCACTTATTGTCCCCGTACCATGTTTTCTTACCAGTACCAACGGAAGGTATCAACGGTCTATTGTTCCTTCCAATGGATCATTGTACCCTACCATGGAACAGTTCCAGTAAACCTAGTTTTTGAACCCAAAAATCACGGCTAGATACAACAGGCCGTCATTTCTACCAACGACCCATCTAAAGATCTGTTGTTCAGGGTCGAGCAGTTTTCAGTTCTTTCTGCTAGGGGTATTTTAGTATTTTCCCAACTTTCTAAACATGAAACCATGTCATTTTGAGTTCGTATAGGAGGAAATTGAAGGGTTAGAATGACCCTTTACACTCATTTTTCTCAACTCCCTCAAGAACAGAGCGTAAAACTTCTGTAGAAGCACAGAGCAAGAGCTAGGGTTGATTTTCTTCTCAGTTTTCTCAGGGATTTTCACCAGGGTTTTGTTCTACAGGTATGTGGGAATTCAACAAGGGGATTGTTCTCCCCTTGCGTCCCCCAGAGCTCTCTCCTTGATCACTTTCAGTCATAGCCCTGAGTTTGTGAATTCAAAATTATTGCTATTGTTCTTGGATTATTTCATGTATAATCCTATCATATTTTAATTGTAGCTATTTTTCACCCATTTGTAACTAAAATGATTCTTGTTCTAGTGAATTATAAATTTAGCCCTAACTCTTGAAAAAGTCAAAAACTAGAATCCTACATAAGTATTGAATTCACAAAAATTGCTTGTATCTTTCAAGGTCAGGGGCTCCTATAATAATTGTATGTGTTAGAAACTCAATTACCTGCATGCTCTTTAGATTCAGTCAGAAAGTCTATATACAATATATTTTCTCAGAATTGTCAGTTCAGCTTCAATCTAAGTACTAGAATATTCAGTGTTAGTCAGAAATGTCAGTTGATCAGTTTGACTATAGTGTTTTCCCGAGGTGTTAGTGGTGCCTCTCAGTTATAAGACTCAGACTCAGATTATAGTTATCTGGTCCATTAGGCGGTCATGACAGTCTAGTTATATCTCTGACCAGCCCCAAGACCCTAGTTTAGTTATCAGTTTGTTCTTTAGACAGTTACGACGCTTCCAGATAAGCAGCTCTGACCAGTCTTAGAACTCAATTTTCAAATATGGTCCTATAAGACGCTTAGGGAACTCTCTAACAGTATCCCTGGGTCAGTATAGTCTGGGCCCCAGTATCTAGCTATCCACTTGTCAGTAGTAGTAGTAATAGGATTATCCAGTGGGAGTAGGACTTAGCACCGAAAGGGCGGGGGTTCTAGCGCACCCAGGTTCCAGAACTACGTTGCCGCCGTAGGTTTTATTTACTTGGCCTAACGCCCCCCCCCTCTGATAGTGATTTCACAGTCCATGACTTAATACAATAGAAAGGTATATTGGGTCCTACCGACGGGGTGTGTACATCGGACTCCACGTCTAGCTCACGTGGTTATACCTAATCACCGATGCAAAGGTGGTTGAGCAGTATAGTAGTCTGCTGGACAAACTTGGGGTAACAATCTCTGTAGCTAAATCGATAATATCAGACAACGGAACCATCGAGTTTTCTAAGAGATTATGGACTAAGGATATGCAAATAGACTTATCGTCAATTTCTCTTAGGGCATTAACTGCGACGATTCCAATTATTTTTTAATTGTATTCTTTTTATTCAAGAAGTTTGACCCCCCTCTAATTTGTTTGTTTTCTTTATTTTATTTGCATTTTCTTTGGGGAGTTAGATTCAAATTTAATGTGTCTCACAACTAAAAAAATTTAGGGGGCCGCTTTGGTTTTGGGTCTGCGACGAATAGGTTCAAGAGATGAGAGAATTCTAGTCAGTTCAGTTTACTCTCAGATTTCTCAGTTCAGTGCAGTATCTCAGACTTAGGACATGTTTATGACCATCAGCCATGGTCATTTTTTACCATATCAATTCTACACCAGTTGTATCAGTTTTGAACATTTCAATTGTTCATTTCATGTCGTATCAGTTCAGTTACTAGTTCTATCATAGTATTCATGTTTCTCTCACTTATTCAGTACATTTAAAGTACTGACGCATACTTTAATGTTGAATCATTTCTTGATACAGCTGCAGGCTCCCAGACTCAGCATCGTTAGCCGTTGCGATCCAGATCCTCCTCCGCTGCAGCCGAAGTGTGAGTCCTCATCATTCGAGGGCCTTGCTTTACTTTCTTTCAGTTGAGATATTATTTTAGTTAGACTTAGAGTTAGCTGGAGGCTTGTCCCAGCAACTCCTCAGTTAGATGGCTATCAGACTAGACTTGGTTTCATATTTGTTTTCAGATATTTTAACTCTCTATTTTTAGTCTTTAAATTTTATTAAAAATGCTTTGATGTTATTATTTTAAATTTCTATTGTGCATGATTACTCAGAATACTAGTGAATGATAGACCAAGGGTTAACTTCGGGTCACTTGTGGCTTTAAGTACCGTGTTACATCTAGGGTGTAGGCTCTGGGCATGACAAACTTGGTATCAGAGCCTAGGTTTAGAGTATCCTCAGAAAGTCTGAAAGACGCATCGAGTAGAGTCCTTTTCATGGGTGTGAAGCATGCCACACTTATGACAAGGAGGCTACAAGATGTTATTAGAAAAATTTTCTTCTGTTCATATTCTTTATCGTGCGTTAAAGTTCAACTCCAAAAGTGTCCTAATTCGTGCTCTATTTCGTTTCAGTGAACCATGCCTCCCAGACGCGGTAATGGAAGAAGGGTCGGTATAGTCAATAGACCTGCCCCACTGATGAGCCCGCAAGTGTACGGGTTGTACAAGTAATATAGTGGCCCTTTTTAAGAACCGGAATGTCGAACCTACAGGGACTGGACTACAGGGTAAA